>CAMXCT020004188.1:17446-44007 GCA_947184155.2 Cladocopium goreaui | reverse complement strand
CTGGACAGATCACGTCAAAGATACGTTGCAGGAGTATGGCATCATCTACCGCGACGTCAAACCCAAGAACGTTCTGCTCTCTGCATATGATGAGGTGGACTACAGATCAAATTCATTCAAATTCCCTGGTCAGTAGCCATTTCAGGTATATACCTAAATCGGAGGTACCTACTTGTACCATATGTATCCATATTGTGTGAGGTCTGTAAGGGCTAATATAGGTAGATATATATCCCCAACATTTTACAGTAAGTACCTCCAGCACAAGTACCTGAAATGGCCACTGATGGTAGTCTGTGACCCCTTTTAACGGTTTTTTGACGGTCTCAGAAGACATCTCATCACCAGCATGTTTGTTTGTCTTCAGACAAATTCGGCTTGCTTCACAAACTTGACTTCGCAAATGGGCAACTGCTTTCGGCTGGTGACTGGAGTAATCACTGTGGAGATGTGCACAGATTGAGTAAAATCATGAAGATGTTAAATCCACTTCAAATACCGCTTGACTTCAAAACCAATCCAAAGAGAGTCTCACGAGTCTATGCAGGATGGACGGTGGACTGAGTGAATCTTGCAGTGCCCTTCTGCTGTGGAGGCAAAGTTGGCAGATTTTGGCTTGGCCTTATACGTCGGGAGAAAGTTTTTCAGTGTGCCTTGCTCAGGGAAGCGGATGGCAACGGGCCAGGGGGGGATTGACAGTTTGTGTGATTTTCTTGTTTGAAGCTGAAGGGACAGCACAAACTTCCAATTCCACATGTTTTTGGAAGCTGTTGCAAGGGGTGGCCTACTGTAGTGCTTGGTATCGGATGTATATAATTTCATTAAGATTCATTGGCGGGTTGGAGATTCAACGGAGATCCATTTCCCCCAAAAGAGTTCTTTTGAGCTGATTCCTCGCATCAAAGAAACCGCAAAGAGTCGTGCCATCTGAGAGTGAGAATGCTCTCATTGCAGAACACACTTTGGAATCATTCAACGAATCAGCCTGCGTCCTTCCGCCAAGCTTTAATGCCTTTGAGCAGGATTGTCAGGGTGACTCAGGTTCCCAAGGTGTGTCAAGAGGACTCAGGATAAGTGTGAACGTCTCTGCGTAACAGTTTCATCCCCAAAATGATTTAAGGAGCAAAACCAGGAAACCAAAAGCTTGCTACATGCCCCACATCCTCCACTCGCTGCATTGGGAACTCTCCTGATTGTTTTGTCCCTCCCAGCGCAGGAACAGGAGATGCCTCTAGCCGGCACACCAAGGTGCCTTTATTGAGCTGATTGTTTGATGGTATTTGAATGTATTTGACACTTGTGCAGACATGACTTTCACAGTGGACCCAGCTGCTAGACGGGATTCTGATGCCAGCTGTTGGTGTGTCAAGTGAGAAAAGAGCAGAATGCATTGAATGCACATTGAGAGTTGGGGGCTCATCAACCTGAATGGGGCTGGGACCTAGGAGTGGCTTCAGGGATTCGCTACACCAAAGAAAGGAACACAGCAAGAAACAAGAACTGTCAAGAACCGCTATTTTATATTTGTTGTGAGATATCGTGAGATTGTAATCATATGAAAAAGTATCATATGCGGTCGTTTATTTTTTTTCCATGTAATATATAATAGCAATTCATACAAATATGTTTCGTTATTTTTATTCAACCATATTCAACCATATTTCATAATCTATATCTATATCTATATATATATATAATTATATATATATATATTATATATGAGAATACATATAGAAATACATTTAGTTATCTCTCGAATGAATGTTTGGCCCACTGCCTGCCGCAGTTTCTGGGCGCCAGAGCTTATCCTGGGAGTAGAAGGCTCTCGGGCAGCTTTAGGATCTTCATGATATCTTAAAGATCTGTTTAGCGTGGAGAAAGGCTTGAGAAAGACGCAGTGGAAGAACTCTGAATTCGCTGTGACTGTTAATGGTGACAAGAGTGTCTCCTGGTTTAGCACTACTGTGAAACCAGAACATAGGAGAACATCGGCGAAAAGTTACCAGTAAACTTATGTAAACTTTGTAACATAGTGCCTGACATATTGCCTGTTGGTCCAAGCATTCCCCGACCATTATCAGTACAAGCCTGCAATCCTTTTCCATCCTTTTCGGCTAGTTTCATTTTGTGAAGTAAAATTGATTGTAATTTAATTTGACGCATCATCACATCATGAATGTTGATGTTTTGAATTAAAGGGATTAAAGGGGCAGACTGGATTGGGATGGGTTGGGTTTGGAGCGGAAGTCTTGAGCATGCTGGTGATGCCACGTTTCACATTGCAGGGCTAGGCCAATGATACTGCAAACTGGGAGGTTTGGTGTGATGTTGACTCTTGTTTGCACCTGCACACCGATCCAATATGATCCAATGCTGTGCAATGTGCCGAGCTGTTGCTCGTGATCTGTTTCCCCAGATGTTGCAGACTTCCGCCAATTGTGCAGCTACCTGGTCGGATCTTTCCATGACCTTACAACAACTTCAGAGTGTCGATGGTAGCTCGCCATAACATACAATTAGAATAAACGCTGTCGTACAGACCAATATAATCTACAGTAATACAGTATAGAAATGTAATGAAATGTACAAAATTCTTCAGTTTTATTTGTCCTCGTGCTCTAAGTATCTCCAAATGCAAGTTGGCATGCTTAAACACCTGCCCGGAAAGGCAAGAGGGTTTATCAAGTAATCCCCCTGAAGAAAACTACTTCAGGATGACAGAATGGAATTGCGCTTTTCCACGCCTTTCAGTGCGGATACTGTGTGATTCCTCCAAATCTTCAAGGAGTCAGACCTGTGCTTTTTTGAAAGTCTCACGCACCTTGCAAAGATGATAAAGAGCTATTTCAGAGAAAGCGCATACAGACAGTTTGCAGGTCCGGTCCACGAAGTCGCATTTGATCCCTTCAAGACGGACGCGTGACCACATGGCTGGCCACTGTCTTCTGAACGTACAAGACAGGTTTTCCTGTTCGGTGTGCCAAAGGACAGACAGCGAGACAGACTTACAACAGCTATGCCATTTGCCAGTTTTGTTTGGTTTGCACTATAGTATGGCGATAGCGGCAGTCCTGCCACAAGACTATTTGCGACTTTGCAACTTTGCATCAAGCAGCATTCTAAAGCAACCAAGATGCTGAGACTGTGAAGAGCTGCGTTGAACCCTGCAGGTACAGTTTCGGAGTGACCCTGCTTCTGATGCTCTTGGGGGAGGCTCAAAGCCTATTTGCAGCAAACATTTGTTTTTTCAACATTTTTCAACAGCAAAACTCAATCCGATTCAAAGATGTTCAAATATTCAAAGCGTAGGGTCCCACAACAGGACTGCGCTGATGTCCAAGCTGACGATGATGACTGCACGCCAGGGGCTCAGGGGTGATGTACGCCAGTAGAAATCCCGGGCACGCAGCCTTGAAACAGATTTTCCAAAATAGAAGGCATCTTGAAATCATTTGAAATCAAAGATTTCTCAATTCTCAATGTTTTTTTTTGTTTCCCCAGATTTGATTTCAAGGAATTTATATTAATGAACCCGTGTCTTCGGGAGATCCATTGCTTTCAAGTTGCTTTTGACGGAGTTGACCCAGCATCAGTCTTGATTTTATATGATTTTATTAGGTCAAGATGTGTGGCTTCACAATTTAGGAGCTACAATGGAGCTGCATTTGATGATTCGTTCATGCCACAAATATAGCCAGATTGTGTTTACCTCTGAAAGGCAAATCATAGGCGAAGTATTGGTATGTACAATATACCATATTGTATTGCCGTACATTGTTATGACTTATAACATATTATAGTATTTTATATTCCAATATGTAATATTATTTGTTATCTTGTTATATATATATTTTGTTATAATGTGTTTTATGGAATCATATTGTACAGTATTGTATTGCACTTTATTAAGCTATATATACTGTATTGTATTGTATTGTTTCGTATTATACAATATACAATATTTTTATTAAAGATTATATATTAATTTATTCATTCACTATATATGATACATTGTGTATCATTTTTTTTTTTAAAAATACATTATATAATTATATATTATATATTATCTATTATTTACTATATATCATATATATATATATAATCATATATATATAGAATCATATATATATATTGTATTATATTATATTAAATATTAAATATTATATTATATTTTATTTTATGTTTATGTATATTAATATATATACAATATTACATAATGTATATATGTTATAAGACATATATTTTATAATTTATATATTTCATATTATATATATTATATGTTTTGAAATTTTTTAATATTATTAATATATGTATATATCTATATATATAATATACTTCAGGAGGAACAAAGTTTATGCTTCTTGAAAGCTTTACAAAACATCCATCTCTGTCAACTGCGAATCACATTTTCAAGCCCGTTTTGTGTGGCAGGTGTGGGAGGGTCAATTATCACCCTCTTTTACACATATAAGATTTTAAAGCTTTTGGAGGGTGGTACTGGTAATGCGACCGGGGTACGACAAGGCTCCATGCTAGGATTCTACGGGGAAAGGGTGTGAAGAAGAAGAAACCAAACATGTTCACTGTGGGAAGCTCAACAAGCGCAACTTTTGTCCTACCAGTGCGTCACGGCACATGTGTAGCAGTGCAGACAAAGAGGGTGGAGACAGACATGTTATGTGGAGTAATGACCGGGCTGAAGCAGGTGCAAAAATCAGCAAATGATTTGGCAATTCCCACTAAATAAGCTTTTTGTACCCTGCGTCACGGCACATGTGTAGCAGTGCAGACAAAGAGGATGGAGACAGACATGTTATGTCTGTCTCGTGGAGTATTGGCCAAGCTGAAGCAGGTGCAAAAATCAGCAAATGAATGCCCACTACATAATTTTTTGTACCCTTCAGGAGGAACAAAGTTTATGCTTCTTGAAAGCTTTACAAAACATCCATCTCGGTCAACTGCGGATCACATTTTCAAGCCCGTTTTGTGTGGCAGGTGTGGGACGGTCAATAAAAAATCTTCTTTTAAACATATGGGAGCCGTCCGTAAAAGCAGGTCACAAATTTATGAATTGATGCGTTTACTTTGCTTTGCGCGATTGCTAAAACCTGCATCGCGATAGGCTGAGCGATTGGTTGGCAATTGGTTATACGGCTACCACCCTATTACTACTACTACTACTACTTCTACTACTACTACTACTATTACTACTACTACTACTGCTACTACTACTACTACTACTTTTACTACTAGTACTGCTACTAGTACTGCTACTAGTACTGCTACTACTACTACTACTACGACTACTACGACTACTACGACTACTACGACTACTACGACTACTACGACTACTACGACTACTACGACTACTACGACTACGACTACTACTACTACTACTACTACTACTAGTACGACTACTACTACTACTACTACTACTTTTACTTTCGAGACCAGAACCATGCCAATAATTGACATGGCCGCGCGGATTCCGCGCGCGCGGAATCCGCGCAGATGTTTTCAGGTCAGAAGGACATTCAAGCTAGCTCCAATTGAAAACAGGTCAGAAACAGGTCAGAAACAGGTCAGAAACACCAAAAAGGCAGCACTTGCCTAGCATCCCATCCATCCATCCATCCATCCATCCATCCATCCACCTCAGCTCTTATCATTGCTACTTCTACTATTACTATTACTGCTATTACTACTATTACTACTTCTACTCCTCCTCCTCCTCCTCCTACTACTACTACTAGTAGCACTAGTACTAGTATTTGGGGCACTAGTAATGATATTACTTCGACGATCACTAAAATTGTTCCTAGTTTGACTGCCCGTGCTGATTTTTTTGAAGTTGAAGAAGACTCCGGGAAAGGTCAGAAACAGGTCAGAAACATGTCAGAAACACCAAAAAGGCAGCACTTGCCTAGCATCCATCCATCCATCCATCCATCCATCCATCCATCCACCTCAGCTCTTATCATTGCTACTTCTACTATTACTATTACTACTATTACTACTATTACTACTATTACTACTATTACTACTATTACTACTATTACTACTATTACTACTTATCAAAATTCAGAGGCACTGAAAGCATGGTTTCTGAAAGGTCATGAACGTAGGGGGGCGGACCATGGGTACACAGTGTAGGTACGTGGGTGCGATGTGTAGGTACGATGGGTGCGGTGGTGGGTGCGATGGGTACGGTGGGTACGATGTGTAGGTACGATGGGTGCGGTGGTTGGTGCGATGGGTGCGGTGGTGGGTACGGTGGGTACGATGTGTAGGTACGATGGGTGCGGTGGTTGGTGCGATGGGTGCGGTGGTGGGTACGGTGGGTAGGTACGATGGGTGCGGTGGTGGGTGCGATGGGTGCGTTGGTAGGTACGGTGGTGGGTGCGGTGGGTACGATGTGTAGGTACGATGGGTGCGTTGGTGGGTGCATTGGTGCGATGGGTAGGTGCGATGGGCGCATTGAGAGGTGTAATGGGTGCGCTGTAGGCACGATGATGGTGAGTGCGTGGGTGCGATCGTCTAGGTGCAATGGGCGCACTGAGATGTGGGATGGGTCCGGATGGTAGGTGCGTAGGTGCGATGTATGAGTGTGATGGGCGGGTTGGGAGTTGCAATGATGGGTGCGGATATGTACGGATGGTAGGTTTGTGGGCGCGATGTGTAGGTGCGATGGTGCGATAGGTAGGTGCGATGGGTGTGTTGCAGGGTCCAATAATAGGCTGCGGGTGCGTTGGTAGGGGTGTTGATAAGTGCTTTATAGGTGCATTGGGGTTAGGTGGGTGTATAGTTGATCGAGGTTAGTTCTGTGTTAGTGCAGCCAATGCTAGTGCGACACAATTACTCGCTTCTTAATCTGATAGTCCCTGCTGAAACAGGCGCTCTGGACCATCTTCAAACTAGTATATTTTCATGTTTAGAGTTGATTGTTCAACATGATTTGTGTTTGATTTCTGACAAACATTGTACATTTATCAAATTTTGTTGGGTTTTGTGTAGCGGCGTAATGATTTCCAGCACAAAAACAGCACACTGACATTCAAGACTAACTATGGTACATGGTTGAAATGGGAGCCATCTTTTGTGCCGAATCTTCTATAAAATTGGATGTGCGCTCTGGGCCTCGATGTCTAAAAATTGGAACTGGACAATTGTTGCGTTGCACATTGCACATGTAAGGCATAGGCCAAGCTTGGGCCAAACTCAAAAGAAACAAAAACTACAGCAGCTACAGCCATGCAGCATACAACTATGCATAAATTCAAGCTCACCTCATGTACACAAGGGTGGACTTGCAAAACACCAAAATAACAAACAAAATGACAAACCGTTTCAAACAAAACACAGAAAATGCACAAGCAAACAAAACAACAAATTCCAACATTCAAAAACACCTTAAACAATGAACGCATATTTTTGTCAATCTTTTTTTGGTACCCCTAATGTTTCCTTTTTTTTTGAATATAATTTTTCCTGTTTTTTTATGGGTTTCGGGTCAAATTCATTTTTGTCTAACTGTCGATGATTTGCATGTCTTTTCCCTGTTCCGGGTTTGGGTTTAGCCGGCATGGCCATTTATTTGTTTGCTAAAATTTGAGAACGTATCAGCCACAGACTTGGGCGAGTCATTTTTATCGTTTTGTTTCATTTTGAATGTGATGTGGTTTTCTCACCTTTTGTTATCATCTTTAGCACCATTTTAGAACCATTTTCATTCGTTTCATGTCAAACTTGCGGATGGTCAGCCAGCGTCTTAGTGTGAACACTTCTGCAGGTCTTTGTAACCAAGGGCTCAGCTGTGCATGATCTAAAGACCAAGGAAAATAAAGAGAGAGAAAGTGGAAACATGAATTCCAAAGGAGAAATATGGAAACAAACTGAATCCCACAGGGGGAAACACATAAAAACCGGAATCCTACATTAAACAAACAGGACAAGAGGAACACCATGACCCAAAATAAAGGACGGAAACAAAAAAGCAAAACATACCTTGGAAAAGTTGTTTTTCCAGGATTTCCATGGAAAACAAGTCGGGCACCATGAACTTAGGTATTTCCCGCCGGGGACCAAGACTTAGGACCTAGGACCTAGGACTCACGACCCAGGATGTGGACATCTAAGAATCCAACCCAAATTTGATTTAGAATGTTGAAAACAATTTTTCATGTTTGGTGAACTGTGACAGCTTGCGCACGAATTTCACTGATTTTTTTCATCCTCCGCACCCCTTTGCAAACACCTGCAATCAAAAGCAAGGAACGTCCCAAAGCCCCAACCAAGAGACAAGAAACGCCCAACAGGAAAACATGATGATTGTGATGATAATAAATGGCATGAAAGATGACAAAAAATTGAAAATCAAATGTAAAATATTATGAAGGCAGGCCCAAGTGGGAATAACATGAGCACAAGCAGATTGCAATTTCCAGAATTTGGCTGGGAAAAAAACATATGTTTGAAGTCCCGGGGGTCCAAGAATGAAACTCACAGCTACAATGCACCCGTGTGTAGTTTGATTGTCCTTCTTCTTTCTCACAAACAGAGGAAAAATGGTACTGCGGACTCTTGCCCTTGCTGGCAGCTGGTGCCCAGATTTCCAAACACACATTTTTCAGAATTCAATATTTCTCAGCAACCACTTGTCAAAATAAAATGAACATAATGAACATATCATGATGAAAGATGCCAGAAACATGTATAGCAAGAAGACGTCAAACAGTGAAAACCACACAAAAACCGTTTGGCAACTTCCCCATACCCGATCTAGAACATCTCACCATTACAACTCCTACGTTGTATACTGTTGCACCCCGCACACTTGCACCATTGTACCACTGTACATTCTACATTGCGCCATTGCACCCCCTACATCGTACCGTTGTTCCCTGTTGCACCCCTGCACCGCACCCCTGCACCGTACCAATTTTCAAAAAAAAACATAGCAAAAAAACAAAAACACATAGCAAAATCTTTATATTTTGCTATGTTTTTTTGTTTTTTTGCTATGTTTTTTTTGAAAACTGGTACGGTGCAGGGGTGCGGTGCAGGGGTGCAACGGGACAGTGGGTGCGGCTAGTTGGTACATGGGTGCAATTTACAGGGTACATGGGTGCAATTAGCTGGTACAGCGGTGCAACTAGCGGATACATTCCTACATACTGGCAAAGCCCTGTGCATACTTTTGCAGACCGTTTTCCCTACCTATCACAGCTTTGCCGCAAAAACCATTGCCTCAAACCTAACAGCAGAAAATTTAACTTGGTACATTTTGCACTTGAGGCTTTTTCTAGGCGACAGAAACAATCAGCGTCAAACAAAAAAAGATAAGGACAAAATCCATCCAGCCGGGCAAATTCTTGTTGGTTCTGGTTTGGGCCATGTTCAAACTGTTTTTCTTCATGATTCTACACTTGTCGTTTTATTCACTGCTCATTTGTTTATTTATTTGCATTTTCATTTTCATTTTAAATCAAACAACCGAATGTGTTTCGGACCACCATGTTTCCCTTTAAACTTTATACTTATTCTTTCTTGTTTGCTTTCAACGCGTGATTTGCAGGAAAAAACATCGAATACATTGAACTTGAAGGCTAATCGTGGTCCATGGTTGGAATGGCAGCCTTCTTGTGTGCCATGCATGGATATGCATGGTTTCCTTTGCTTGCCCAATCTTCTTTAAAATAGGACGTGCGCTCTGGGCCTTGATTTCAAACATTGGACTCAAAAAATTGAGTCCCAATCCGATTGGGCAAGTTCCAGCTAGGCTTGGGCCAAACTCAAAAGAAACAAAAAACTACAGCAGCTACAGCCGTACAGCGTACAGCTATGCAAAAAATCAAGCTCACCTCATGTACACAAGGGTGGACTTGCAAAACACCAAAATAACAAACAAAATGACAAACCGTTACAAACAAACACAGAAAATGAACAAACAAACACAAACAACAAAATCCAACATTCAAAAGCACCTTAAACAATGAACGCATATTTTTGTCAATCTTTTTTTGATGCCCCACATTTGGTTGAATCTCCTGGTGTTTTTTTAAATTATTTATTGTCTTTTTTCCGGGTCAAATTCACTTTTGTCGATGATTTGCATGTCTTTTCCCTGTTCCGGGTTTGGGTTTAGCCGGCATGGCCATTTATTTGTTTGCTAAAATTTGAGAACGTATCAGCCACAGACTTGGGCGAGTCATTTTTATCGTTTTGTTTCATTTTGAATGTGATGTGGTTTTCTCACCTTTTGTTATCATCTTTAGCACCATTTTAGAACCATTTTCATTCGTTTCATGTCAAACTTGCGGATGGTCAGCCAGCGTCTTAGTGTGAACACTTCTGCAGGTCTTTGTACCAAGGGCTCAGCGGTGCATAATCCAAAGACCAACTAAGGAGAATAAAGAGAGAGAAAGTGGAAACATGAATTCCAAAGGAGAAATATGGAAACAAACTGAATCCCAAAGGGAGAAACACATAAAAACCGGAATCCCACATTAAACAAGCAGGAAAAAAGGACAAGAGGGGAACACCATGACCCAAAATAAAGGACGGAAACAAAAAAGCAAAACATACCTTGGAAAAGTTGTTTTTCCAGGATTTCCATGGAAAACAAGTCGGGCACCATGAACTTAGGTATTTCCTGCCGGGGACCAAGACTTAGGACCTAGGACCTAGGACTCACGACCCAGGATGTGGACATCTAAGAATCCAACCCAAATTTGATTTAGAATGTTGAAAACAATTTTTCATGTTTGGTGAACTGTGACAGCTTGCGCACGAATTTCACTGATTTTTTTCATCCTCCGCACCCCTTTGCAAACACCTGCAATCAAAAGCAAGGAACGTCCCAAAGCCCCAACCAAGAGACAAGAAACGCCCAACAGGAAAACATGATGATTGTGATGATAATAAATGGCATGAAAGATGACAAAAAATTGAAAATCAAATGTAAAATATTATGAAGGCAGGCCCAAGTGGGAATAACATGAGCACAAGCAGATTGCAATTTCCAGAATTTGGCTGGGAAAAAAACATATGTTTGAAGTCCCGGGGGTCCAAGAATGAAACTCACAGCTACAATGCACCCGTGTGTAGTTTGATTGTCCTTCTTCTTTCTCACAAACAGAGGAAAAATGGTACTGCGGACTCTTGCCCTTGCTGGCAGCTGGTGCCCAGATTTCCAAACAAACATTTTTCAGAATTCAATATTTCTCAGCAACCACTTGTCAAAATAAAATGAACATAATGAACATATCATGATGAAAAATGCCAGAAACGTGTTCAGCAAGAAGACGTTACACACTGAAAACCACACAAAAATCGTTTGGCAACTTCCCCATACCCAGGCTGCAACAAACCTTGCAAAAGCAAAACCTGCAACACTAGTCAAACACTGTTGCGCCGATCTAGAACACCGCACCAGTGCAACCCCCTACATTGTACCATTGCACCCCAAATACTTGCACCATTGTGCCCCCTACGTCGTGCCATTGTACCATTTACATTGTGCCACTGCACCCCCTGCATCGTACCATTGTACCCCCTATATCGTACCATTGGACTCCCAACACCGTACCATTGCACCCTCTACATTGTACCATTGTACCCTCTACTTCGTACCATTGTACCCCCTATATCGTACCATTGTACCCCGTACATCGTACCATCGCACCCCATTTATCGTACCATTGCACCTCCTTTATCGTACCATTGCGCCCCCTACATGGTACCACTGCACCCGCTACATCATACCATTGCACCCCTACATCGTACCATTGCACCCCCTACGTCGTACCACTGTACCGCCTACATCGCACCATTGTACCCCTCGTACTGCACCTCTTGTACCTGGTGTACCTGCATCACCGTACCACTGCGCTGTCTTCACTGCACCATCGCACCTGCACTTCGCACCCCCGTACCTGCGCTTCGTACCCCTTGAAAACCATCATCGTACCTACCTCCAGACTACCTCTCAGAGCAGTGCTTTTGAAATTTGATAAATTACTACTATTACTACTATTACTACTATTACTACTTCTACTACTACTACTACTACTACTTTCGAGACCAGAACCATGCCAATAATTGACATGGAATCCGCGCGCGCGGAATCCGCGCAGATGTTTTCAGGTCAGAAGGACATTCAAGCTAGCTCCAATTGAAAACAGGTCAGAAACAGGTCAGAAACAGGTCAGAAACACCAAAAAGGCAGCACTTGCCTAGCATCCCATCCATCCATCCATCCATCCATCCACCTCAGCTCTTATCATTGCTACTAATACTACTACTACTACTACTACCTGCTACTACTACTACTGCTACTACTACTGCTACTACTGCTACTACTACTACTACTACTACTACTACTCCTACTTACTCCTACTCCTACTCCTACTTCTACTCCTACTCCTACTCCTACTCCAACGCAACCTCTCTCTCTCTCTCTCCCTTGCCTATTCCCTCACCCTCCTACCAGAACTCCTACGCCTACTCCTATTCCAATTTCCACTACCACTACTGCTAGTGCTACTGCTACTGCTAGTGCACTGTGAGTTTTCCGGACCGTTTCCGGACCGCACAAGCTTATTTTGCTCCCAAATTTGAAATCGAATGCGTTCACGCATGGATCCTTACTCTCATTACTAGATTTGCTACTACCCCCAGCACTACCACCACACCCGCTGCTACTGCACCACCCTGCACCACCACTACCACCACTACCACTAGTACACCTAGGAATTTCTGCTCTTGCTTTTAAATCCAATTGCACTCGTGTGAAGGGTCAGAAACGAGTCAGAAACGAGTCAGAAACCAGTCAGAAACCAGTCAGAAACCCGTCAGAAACCGGCCAAACGCAATCTCTCTCTCTCTCTCTCTCTTTGCCTATTCCCTCACCCTCCCATCAGAACTCCTACGCCTACTCCTATTGCAATTTCCACTACCACTACTGCTAGTGCTACTGCTACTGCTAGTCCTGCTGGTACTACTGTGAGTTTTCCGGACCGTTTCCGGACCGCGCAAGCTTATTTTGCTTCCAAATTTGAAATCGAATGCGTTCACGCATGGATCCTCACTCCCACTACTAGATTTGCGACTACTCTTAGTACTACCACCACACCCGCTGCTACTGCACCACCACTACCACTAGTACACCTAGGAATTTCTGCTCTTGCTTTTAAATCCAATTGACACGAGTTCCGCTGAAGGGTCAGAAACGAGTCAGAAACCAGTCAGAAACCCGTCAGAAACCGGTCAAACGCAACCATCTGTTTCCCCCTCCCTCCCTCTCTCTCTCTTTTCTCTCTTTCCCTCCCTCTCCCTTTCTTCCCTTGCCCTGCTACTAGAACTCCTTCTCCTATTCCTACTCCTACCCTACTCCTACTCTTACCCCTCCTACTACTACTACTACTACTACGACTACGACTACTACTAGTACTACTAGTACTACTAGTACTACTAGTACTACTAGTACTACTGCTGCTGGTACTACTGTGAGTTTTCCGGACCGTTTCCGGACCGCGCGAGCTTATTTTGTTCCCAAATTTGAAATCGAATGCGTTCACGCATGGATCCTCATTATATAATACATAACTTATATTTTATGTATATGATCTGATCAACGAAGAACAAACCCTTCCGCGATTGCTCACTGTGGTACCGCGGTTGCTACGCGATTGGCTGAGCGATTGAGGGCTGTCCGGGAAAAGGTATTTTGGACAACCCCCATATGAGATTTTAAAGCTTTTGGAGGGTGGAAATGCGACCAGGGTACGACAAAGCTCCATGCTAGGATTCTACGGGGAAAAGGGTGTGAAGAAGAAGAAACCAAACATGTTCACCGTGGGAGGCTCAGCAAGCGCACCTTTTGTCCTACCAGTGCGTCAAGGCACATGTGTAGCAGTGCAGACAAAGAGGATGGAGACAGACATGTTATGTGGCGTAATGACCGGGCTGAAGCAGGTGCAAAAATCAGCAAATGATTTGGCAATTCCCACTAAATAAGCTTTTTGTACGCTGCGTCACGGCACATGTGTAGCAGTGCAGACAAAGAGGATGGAGACACACATGTTATGTCTGTCTCGTGGAGTAATGGCCAAGCTGAAGCAGGTGCAAAAATCAGCAAATGAATGCCCGCTTCTTGAAAGCTTTACAAAACACCCATCTCGGTCAACTGCGGATCACATTTTCAAGCCCGTTTTGTGTGGCAGGTGTGGGACGGTCAATTATCATCCTCTTTTAAAGATATAAGATTTTAAAGCTTTTGGAGGGTGGAAATGCGACCGGGGTACGACAAAGCTCCATGCTAGGATTCTACGGGGAAAGGGTGTGCAGAAGAAGAAACCAAACATGTTCACTGTGGGAAGCTCAACAAGCGCAACTTTTGTCCTACCAGTGCGTCACGGCACATGTGTAGCAGTGCAGACAAAGAGGATGGAGACAGACATGTTATGTGGAGTAATGACCGGGCTGAAGCAGGTGCAAAAATCAGCAAATGATTTGGCAATTCCCACTAAATAAGCTTTTTGTACCCTGCGTCACGGCACATGTGTAGCAGTGCAGACAAAGAGGATGGAGACAGGCATGTTATGTCTGTCTCGTGGAGTAATGGCCAAGCTGAAGCAGGTGCAAAAATCAGCAAATGAATGCCCACTAAATAATTTTTTTGTACCCTTCAGGAGGAACAAAGTTTATGCTTCTTGAAAGCTTTACAAAACATCCATCTCGGTCAACTGCGGATCACATTTTCAAGCCCGTTTTGTGTGGCAGGTGTGGGACGGTCAATTATCATCCTCTTTTAAAGATATAAGATTTTAAAGCTTTTGGAGGGTGGAAATGCGACCGGGGTACGACAAAGCTCCATGCTAGGATTCTACGGGGAAAGGGTGTGAAGAAGAAGAAGCCAAACATGTTCACTGTGGGAGCTCAGCAAGCGCAACTTTTGTCCTACCAGTGCGTCAAGGCACATGTGTAGCAGTGCAGACAAAGAGGGTGGAGACAGACATGTTATGTGGAGTAGTGACCGGGCTGAAGCAGGTGCAAAAATCAGCAAATGATTTGGCAATTCCCACTAAATAAGCTTTTTGTACCCTGCCTCGCGGCACATGTGTAGCAGTGCAGACAAAGAGGATGGAGACAGGCATGTTATGTCTGTCTCGTGGAGTAATGACCAAGCTGAAGCAGGTGCAAAAATTAGCACATGAATATCCCACTAAATAAGTTTTTTGGTACCCTTCAGGAGGAACAAAGTTTATGCTTCTTGAAAGCTCTACAAAACATCCATCTCGGTCAACTGCGGATCAAATTTTCAAGCCCGTTTTGTGTGGCAGGTGTGGAACGGTCAATTATCATCTTCTTTTAAAGATGTAAGATTTTAAAGCTTTTGGAGGGTGGAAATGCGACCGGGGTACGACAAAGCTCCATGCTAGGATTCTACGGGGAAAGGGTGTGAAGAAGAAGAAGCCAAACATGTTCACTGTGGGAGGCTCAGCAAGCGCAACTTTTGTCCTACCAGTGCGTCAAGGCACATGTGTAGCAGTGCAGACAAAGAGGGTGGAGACAGACATGTTATGTGGAGTAATGACCGGGCTGCAGCAGGTGCAAAAATCAGCAAATGATTTGGCAATTCCCACTAAATAAGCTTTTTGTACCCTGCGTCACGGCACATGTGTAGCAGCGCAGACAAAGAGGATGGAGACAGGCATGTTATGTCTCTCGTGGAGTAATGACCAAGCTGAAGCAGGTGCAAAAATTAGCACATGAATATCCCACTAAATAAGTTTTTTGGTACCCTTCAGGAGGAACAAAGTTTATGCTTCTTGAAAGCTCTACAAAACATCCATCTCGGTCAACTGCGGATCAAATTTTCAAGCCCGTTTTGTGTGGCAGGTGTGGAACGGTCAATTATCATCTTCTTTTAAAGACGTAAGATTTTAGAGCTTTTGGAGGGTGGAAATGCGACAGGGGTACGACAAAGCTCCATGCTAGGATTCTACGGGGAAAGGGTGTGAAGAAGAAGAAGCCAAACATGTTCACTGTGGGAGGCTCAGCAAGCGCAACTTTTGTCCTACCAGTGCGTCAAGGCACATGTGTAGCAGTGCAGACAAAGAGGGTGGAGACAGACATGTTATGTGGAGTAATGACCGGGCTGCAGCAGGTGCAAAAATCAGCAAATGAATTGGCAATGTCCACTAAATAAGCTTTTTGTACCCTGCGTCACGGCACATGTGTAGCAGTGCAGACAAAGAGGATGGAGACACACATGTTATGTCTGTCTCGTGGAGTAATGGCCAAGCTGAAGCAGGTGCAAAAATTAGCACATGAATATCCCACTAAATAAGTTTTTTGGTACCCTTCAGGAGGAACAAAGTTTATGCTTCTTGAAAGCTCTACAAAACATCCATCTCGGTCAACTGCGGATCAAATTTTCAAGCCCGTTTTGTGTGGCAGGTGTGGGACGGTCAATTATCATCTTCTTTTAAAGATGTAAGATTTTAGAGCTTTTGGAGGGTGGAAATGCGACAGGGGTACGACAAAGCTCCATGCTAGGATTCTACGGGGAAAGGGTGTGAAGAAGAAGAAGAAACCAAACATGTTCACTGTGGGAGGCTCAGCAAGCGCAACTTTTGTCCTACCAGTGCGTCAAGGCACATGGGTAGCAGTGCAGACAAAGAGGATGGAGACAGACATGTTATGTGGAGTAATGACCGGGCTGAAGCAGGTGCAAAAATCAGCAAATGATTTGGCAATTCCCACTAAATAAGCTTTTTGTACCCTGCGTCACGGCACATGTGTAGCAGTGCAGACAAAGAGGATGGAGACAGACATGTTATGTCTGTCTCGTGGAGTAATGGCCAAGCTGAAGCAGGTGCAAAAATCAGCAAATGAATGCCCACTAAATAATTTTTTTGTACCCTTCAGGAGGAACAAAGTTTATGCTTCTTGAAAGCTTTACAAAACATCCATCTCGGTCAACTGCGGATCACATTTTCAAGCCCGTTTTGTGTGGCAGGTGTGGGACGGTCAATTATCATCCTCTTTTAAAGATATAAGATTTTAAAGCTTTTGGAGGGTGGAAATGCGACCGGGGTACGACAAAGCTCCATGCTAGGATTCTACGGGGAAAGGGTGTGAAGAAGAAGAAGAAGAAACCAAACATGTTCACTGTGGGAAGCTCAACAAGCGCAACTTTTGTCCTACCAGTGCATCACGGCACATGTGTAGCAGTGCAGACAAAGAGGATGGAGACAGACATGTTATGTGGAGTAATGACCGGGCTGAAGCAGGTGCAAAAATCAGCAAATGATTTGGCAATTCCCACTAAATAAGCTTTTTGTACCCTGCGTCACGGCACATGTGTAGCAGTGCAGACAAAGAGGATGGAGACAGGCATGTTATGTCTGTCTCGTGGAGTAATGACCAAGCTGAAGCAGGTGCAAAAATCAGCACATGAATATCCCACTAAATAAGTTTTTTTGTACTCTTCAGGAGGAACAAAGTTTATGCTTCTTGAAAGCTTTACAAAACACCCATCTCGGTCAACTGCGGATCACATTTTCAAGCCCGTTTTGTGTGGCAGGTGTGGGACGGTCAATTATCATCTTCTTTTAAAGATATAAGATTTTAGAGCTTTTGGAGGGTGGAAATGCGACCGGGGTACGACAAAGCTCCATGCTAGGATTCTACGGGGAAAGGGTGTGAAGAAGAAGAAACCAAACATGTTCACTGTGGGAATCTCAACAAGCGCAACTTTTGTCCTACCAGTGTATCTTATCTTATACATATGTATGTTTTACTATGTATATTATATATTACTTATATATAATATGTTATATATAATATGATATATATTTTATTATATATATATGTTTTGTATGTGTATGCTACATATACTACATATATTATGTATTATATTGTATTATACGAATACTTAAAAATATACATTTACTATCTTTATATGTATAGATATCATATTTTTTAATATTTGGTATATATATATTATTTACTTTTTTACATTACATCGTATTTATTATTTTTATGTTTTATATATATTACATATGTTTTTATATACATTCTATTTCCCATGTATATGTAATATATTTCATGTATATTTCATATATTGTTTATTTAATATATACTGTATTTATTATATATTTTCTATATTATATATATTATATATAGTATACATATTTATATATATATATTTTACATTATATATATATTATACAAAATATATTTTATTTATTTATTGTATATTATGTATATTATATGCACATTATATATCATATACTATGTTTTTTATCACATATTTCTTTTTCAATATATATATATATTGTATACGTTATATATATATATATATCGAATATTTACAACAATATACAGTATAATATTTAATAATTTTATATGTATATGTATTGTACTACATATTTTTTTTATATATTATATTATATGTATTTTCAAAATCCCTAGATTATATAATATATATATATGATTTATTGAACACATTATATATTTATATACAATATTGAGCATATACCTAATATATATATACAATAGTATGAATATGACATTATTTACACTATATCGTTTTTGTATTACTTTTTACTACACATGTAATTTATTTGATATAGAACATAGAATACGCAATACGCAGTATACAATAGATATATGTATATATATATGTATATGCATTATATGATAAGATCAAGTAGTAATAATTATACATAGCTCAATACATGAAAAATAAATATGTACTATTACAATATGCAATATGTGCTGAAACATGTATATATATATATATATGTGCTTTGTTGTATGGGTTGTATTCTTTCTTTATGCGTGCTACACTGCGTCTACTGCTTTGTTGCAACAATATTGGTTGTATTGCAGTCTGAGGTGGATGATTCCACGAAGGCCATCGTTCGTTCAACTTGGGTTTCCAGTTGTTGATTCTGCACAATGTTGACAAATGTGCGAACTACAGTTGCCTAGCCAGGCTAAGGTGATTTAGGTTGCCAAGGATGTAAATGTAAAGAACCGATACAAGTGTGTCTCCAAACCGCCGCGTGTCTTCAAACTGCCTTGCATCATTGTGTTTTGGCCGGAGACCTTGTTTTCTTCTGAAAACTAATCAAGAGTCCTCGTAGATGTGCTGGCAGGTGTAGCTTCTCATTTCAAACATATTTGCCAGTACAATACACGTTTTTGCCAGCTCTTGCGACAAAGACATTGCACAAATATCACAAACGGTGAAACATCATTGTCAGCATACGAAGTTTTCACTCCGACTAGGACAGTGGCATGCTACGTCTTAATACGTCTTAGACAGGAGGAAACCCATTGGCACTAGAGCACTGTTGGTTTATAAAAATTATAAATGAGCGTGCACGGCGGGCACTTTGACCAATGGAGTCAGACCTATCGAGATCACGAGAATGGCAGGGACAGGGACAACCCAGATAGCCAAACCGGGCTGTGCCTTGCGGCGACACAGGGTGCCTTTGCTGTGTGGCTTGTGGGCGGTGTGGCACTGACCTGGGGCGATCCAGAGGTTGGTGGTGATAGCCATGATGTGCAGAACCAGCTTCAGAACGTAAAGCAGATTGCTGCGTCAGACTACGCTTTCGCTGCCATTTCAGCAGTTTCAGATCGAGTTACTCAAGTTGTGACCTGGGGAGAGCCAGGTGCAGGTGGTGACAGCAACAGCGTCCAAGATCAGCTGACCAATGTCTGTGAAATTTATGGGTCTCATGCTGCATTTGCTGCACTCCTGGCAGATGGCAGGGTTGTTACATGGGGCGATGCTGACTACGGCGGTGACAGCAACACAGTCCAAGAGCAACTCACAGATGTGCAGCAGATCAGATGTACAGCTAGTGCCTTTGCTGTGATCTGTGCAGATGGACATGTTGTTGCTTGGGGTGATCCTGAATCTGGAGGGGACTGCACTTCTGTGCAAGATCAACTTGTAGAAGTGTCTAAGCTTTGCGCATCAGGTGGGGCTTTCGCTGCAATACTTAAAGGTGGAAGTGTTGTGACCTGGGGTAACCCAGAGGCAGGTGGTGAGAGCAGTGAAGTGCAGCATCTCCTCAATGTGCGAGAAGTTGTCGCTTCTGGTGGTGCTTTTGCTGCAATCCTAGCAGACGGATCTGTCGTTACCTGGGGCGAACCAGAAATTGGAGGCGACAGCAGAGCAGTCAGAGAACATCTAAAAGAGGTGAAACAAGTTGCTGCCACAAGTATGGCTTTCGCTGCACGCACTGCAGGTGGAAGAGTCGTGACCTGGGGCCAACCAGAGTTTGGTGGCGACAGCAGTGAAGTACAACATTTGCTGCAAGACGTCCAAGACATAACAGCATCTGTCCTTGGCAGTGCATTCGCTGCCACCCTGACAAATGGAAGAGTCATTACCTGGGGAGATGCGATTTCAGGCGGTGACAGTACCAATGTCCAAGATCAACTGCAGAATGTCTGTAAGATCAAAGGATCTGGCAGTGCTTTTGCGGCAATCTGTGCAGATGGTAGTCACTTAAGACTTGTTACATGGGGAGATCCTGAGTCGGGAGGCAGCTCTGACATTCGCCAGCTTCAACAGCTCTCAATGCACTCCTCCGCAGATCCACATCTGCCGTAGAAATGCTGCTGTTGGATAATTACGATGTCTTATGATTCATCTCAATCATCTCAGCTCGCAAGGTTTGTGTCAATAGTCAATGCATTGTTCAGTCCTATTGTATTTTATTGTCAATCACTTCCTTATTGTTAGGAAAGTCCGTTCAACACTATCATCACTATCGTTCAAAACATTTGTTTTGTACGATGTCATGTTTTGTCTGCAAGTGCCCACAGTACAGCGCAGACTTGGAAGTGTTTTCATCCATTCTCCCATAATTGGAACTTCGGGAAAGTCAATTCAGAATCAGTGGTGAAGCCAATAATGCCAATAGGCCAATTTCAATAGTATCCAATAGTGAAGTAACTCGCATGCTGACATCTGTACTCCGGCACTCCACGATCAAAATTATGATTATATTTTATATAATTAACCCCTTTTCTGTCTCCGTGTCTCAATCACTAAGACTAAGACAAAAGGTCAAATCTTTCCATACCATAGAATTCTGGAAAACTTTCTAAGTGTCTAAAGTGACAATGCGGTTTGCTAGCAAAGCCGAAGAATTCCAATTCATTTGCTCATAACTCTCAACCATTCTCCATCTGTGAAACCATGTGTCAAGTAGTTAACATATTCCAACAAGATTTGCACCAGTCTTGTCATGTTTCAGGATATATTCCGAGGCTTTTAGGGGAAGGATTCGACAAAAACTCCGTTTGCTGCGCGTCAGTTGGCAAAACGATGATCAGCGGACTGCAGAGTTAACACAACAAGTGCAGCGTGGCCGTCTTTCTCCTGAGGCGGGGCAATTTCAGATCCTCTCCAGCTCTCCATCAAGTTTTTTTTTTTTTCCGCAAATACAGCAGCCTATCAAGATGTAACCAGATGTAATAGCAGTCCCACCATGTCCCATGTTATGCTTGTGGTTTTGCGACAAACACCAGAATGATGCGCTCACGAGACATGGCAAGGCCCTGGATTTGCTGGAGAAGGTCATGACGCTTAGGCCTGGTGCTTGATGTGCTTGCACGAGACAGGAATGAACGGGTCCCACCGAGTCCCACAGTTTTCAGAAAGTCTGCCCAACTGTCTCTAGCTACATCATGTTACATCCAACTATGTCATACAATGTCATACATATGTCATACTATGTCATCTATGTCTAGCTTTGCTTTCTTATCTTTCTCGAGAAATCACAGTTCACATGCAAAGACTATCCTCTGCTTCTTTATTTGCAGATGTTCTCTATGTTCTCTACTATCCAGCATTTTTGGGGAGAGAAGAGGCGGATTCTGCTATGCCATGCTGAACTCTTTCTGTTCCTTTGGAAGCTTTGAAGTCGATGCAAGTCAATGCAGGCAGTCCAAGCGCAGCCGGCTGGCGAATCCTGAGATCAGGTGCTTCGCCTGGTGCTGTGAATTCCACCTGGCATTCCAGCATATTCCAGCATATTCATAGCATATTCATAGCATATTCTAGATTATTCTAGGATTCCTGTATCAATGGACCCATTGGGAATTTGCCACGCACGGTCTGACATAGAGACATAGTCGCACTTCCGAGTTTGCACTTGATTGACCTTGATGGCACAATGTCGCCCAAAACCTGTGGGGAAGTCTGATGCCATGCCACACTTGATTGGTAGATACTTGATATATCTTGGTTTCCCTGTCGTTACTCTTGCCCCTACTCTTGCGCCCAAAGTCTTCAGAGTCAAGGGTTTGCGGAGCTAAGGCAGCATGACTTCTTCCTCAAGGCGCTGAATTGCCAGGAACCAGAATGAAAGGGTAGGAATTCCGGGAACGGGCGAGGCAAGCGGAGAATCGAGAGACATTTGATGAGGTGTTGACATGATGGATATCGGACAATTGACAATTCGGATATTGAATGAGACTTGTTCGGTACCGAGCTTTGGAAGATGGGAGTCTCACAGGAAATCGAGACTGATAGCTGTTTTATGTTTTTAATAGAGCGGATTAGCTCGGTCTCTTGTTGTGTGCAGCTTCTGCAAAATGGGAAATCATTTACAGCTGAAGGAATTGGATGGTATTGATTTGCAGGGCTTGTTCTCACCTGTTGAGGCATTGGGAAGGACCAGGAAGGATGCAATACGATGCAGTGACTCAAATGATATGAAATGAAATGTAGTGAACATATTACAGGGACATACAGAGACATACAGAGATTACAGAGACATTTTTGACTGAACCCTTTTGAGACTCTGCAGGATCTTGCTGCTCACTTGCTGGGTGAAGCTTCTCGCAGATCTATAAGCGTCCCATCACCAGTCCGGAGAAGTCAGCCTTCGCATCCGTGATAAAAGCTGCGGCGCACGGAGCAACTGTGCAATCTTGGAGCAGTTGTACATTATTCAAAATTATTTGTACATTGTCTTTCTTTGTACATTGTCTTTCATTGTTCATGACATTCGTGCTCTTGATATCCTTCCACTTCCACCTTGTGGCCCCGCATGCCATTTGCCCATGGGGTATTTTTGGAATTTGACGACCTGCATGCTGGAACAAGGGGGAGGTGGTTGAATTCTTTTGGTGTTCCGTTTGTTTGGTTTTTGCGGCTTCGCATGTCTTGCTCGAGCTAGACTGGCACCCACCAAAGGTGTGCATTTGCTTGTCACGCAACATTGCCAATGACTGCCAGTGCAAGATCAGGGAAGTGTTCAAGCTTTTGATGTCAACCCGTTTTGGACCCGGAGCGACAAACATTGATAAAACCACGATTTGACAAAATGATCTACTGACTGTAATTGTTATTGACGTATAGACCGTATAGACTAGTATAGACCATTGTAGACCCGTGGAAACCACTGAACTTCTTGCGATTGCGTCAGACTGACATCGATGGAACCCAAAGCTTCAGCATGAGAGCCTCCGCTACTGAGTGGGGCTAGTGGTTTGCGATGGAGGAAGAAGGCAGGAAACTCAGCAACACTACTTGATACTACTTGTACACCCTGCTGTGTGGCTGTTGACGTCCAAAGGTTTCAACATCACTAGAAACCATGCTTGTGCCTGCAAATTTCAAGTTCGACCCAAGATTCCGCCTATGCAAGATTGTCATCAAAAACCAATATCAAGTACAAGCGACTTGTGACGACATGGAATTGATTCATGTAAGTTTCGTTTCTCCCCCAATATGCTGACATGGTGTTTTGTATGTGAAATTCTTCAAATCAATTGATTTGTCACATGACTTTGACACTTGCGTCCACATGTTGTTTTGCACATTTTCGCTAGCCGAAAACGTAGCTTTGACGCATCAGCTATAGCACTTCTAAATGTAGCGTCTACCTTGTTTTGCACTGACTGCACTGACTTCCTGAATGCGGTGCGTCCCATGCGTTTTGTATGTTGTTTTGGAGATTGCACTGACTTTCACGTCTGGGTGTACACTATCATGTTGTATCATATAGTCCAATCTATCTATATCAGGCTGGTGCAGAGCATATTTAATTGTATTTGACGTCTGCTTGAAAATCCATCCTGGGAAGAGCTCGCTCAGGCGACAAACAATGTGTGCAACATTAGATGCTACATACACATACATACACGCTCTCTCCTAGACCAGTTTAGCATATTCTTGTGTAAACTGTCCTTGCGAGGCTGTACTATATTTCATTTTATTTTGCTTCCGTCTCCCACAATATGTTCGTACAGTTTTCACAGAGCCCGCCACATATTTGCTGTGTTGTTGTGGTGGTCAGCCACTACGAGGCGCTGATTGACTCGTCCGTATCCTTTTTTCCACCGTGGCCGGAGTCTTTTGATTTCACCCATTGTATCGGTTCGATGGTAATGTTTGACTGCCAGAGAGTAATTCACATGTTGCTGGGTATGCCCAAATCATCCCCAGACAGCGCTGGAACATGCTAAAATATGCACGTCGTAGAATTGTTTTGAATCTCCATGTGGCATGGGCACGCATGCCGCGTGTGCGGTCCGACACATACTGTAATGGTGTCCTCGTCATGGCCTTTTCTTTGTCCCCACTTTTTTGCTATCCCCAAACCGAATGGAGGTGATGATGTGGCCGTCCCAACCAAGGCACAGATCCTTTGGGTCCACTGGGACTACAAATACAGTCAATAAGAGTGGTTCAATATGTTCCAACATTGTTCAAAATTGTTTGACATTGTTCAAGTGATTTCAACAGGTTGTGTGGTAATGTGTGGTAGAGAACTTCAACTTGGCCAATTTGTAGCCAATCATAGCCGATCCTGTCCTGGCCCCTTCAAAATTTAGCTGATGTAGCTTCAAGATGGGAGTGCATTGAAGAGGTTTTCTATGGTTTCCTGCTACCTTCCCTGTTCAAGAATTGATTGCCCTTTGACGTATGTTTCGCCTTCATCTGAGTTGAAAAAAACTCCAGAAATCTTGTGAAATGATGAAATGTTTCGAACATTTTCGAACCAGTATTCTGCATGTTTGTGTGCATGGCTGCATTTAGTCTCCTTGGTCCCTTCCAGCATCTTGCAGCTATGAGGTACATGGTTTTGATCGCTATGACGTGGCAGAACGGTGCAAGGAGCTCATGCGGCGCTTGTGCGGATTCCCAGAGGACGGCCAGTGGACTCCGATGAACTCAGTGTCCACAGATCCCGTGCAAAAAAAAGAGAAGATTAGGGCCCGCATGGTCCGCATGTGCCGGCGGTGCAAATCAGTTCAGTGGACTTGGCTAGGTCTGTCGAGAGACGTGACAGAGCACTCAAACGCTGCAGGAAGTGATGCTATGCTCTATAGTTTTTTCTATTTTTTTCTGTGGTCATCCATGTTCGTTCAAAGCATCGCTCCTAGCGCCCGACTTGTTCGTGCCTTTAATATGTTCAATGCGATATACGTGCGCAGTGATTCTCTTCCTCCAATGAAATCCATAGAAATCCTCCAAACATCTCTGCTTGGTCAAGTCCAGTGAGCAAACGGCAATAAAACAGCACTTGCAAACCTTGCAACGTCATGAGACTTTTGTCCAGCTCCCCCAGGTCAGCATCGTCTGGAAGCACGGGGCCCGAGTGGCTGCTCCAGCTCCACTCAGTCCTGAGTTGCAGTGAGTTGGCCTTACCTTGATGGTATCAGTCTGGTATCAGTGATCAAAGGGGATCGTTCCTGATGTGAATTCCATTCTCAACATGCTGATGCATGAGAACACATTCAAATATGTGTGTAATAACTGCAATATATACGTGTATTGTCCAATCCGTATAATGTCGCCGTAAGATTGTCGCACATGCAGACTTGTCAGGCTATCATTGATTTTTCAAGGCAATTAATCCAAACCATCCCAGATGTATTCGAAGGATTTCGAAGGGTCGTTGTTGATTTTGTATGATTTTGTGATATTTTGTCGAGACCCGTTGTCGGATTTGCCACACTTCGATGCGTGCCGCATGAGGCTCTCCTCAATGGAAGTGGGACATCTTGGAGCTCATGGAGGTCCCTTTGGGTAGAGGCATCTGAAGTATTTTCCTACCAACAAAATCGAATCAATTGATTAAATACACATAAAATCACATAAATATATAAATACTGTACCAGCAGTGGAGTTGACACAGTATTCAGTATTCCATGGATTTGATACAGTATTCCATGGTCTTTCATCCTGCTTTCTCTCATCTTCATACAGAGAAATATAATCTCCATCTTCTCCTTCAAGAAGCATTCCAAACAACTATTTCATAAACCATCTACATATGTCATATATCATATATAGTATTATATATATAGTATTATATATACAGTAATATAATATAATATTAGATATATACGATCTAAATCTGCAATCTACCATCAAGACCATTCCTGGTGCACACACCCGCACAAGCACACATGCAGACATGCACCCGTAACTGAAAAGACACGGCGCCTTTTCAATCCTTTTCATATGTTACTTGCGCAATTTTTTAAAGTTTGGTGAGCAAACTGTG
>CAMXCT020004188.1:7446-12446 GCA_947184155.2 Cladocopium goreaui | reverse complement strand
TCATTCATGTGGATTCGGACGGGGTTTTGTATAGATCCGACTAGTTAATTTCAGCTCGGCGCATCTATAATAATAATAATAATCATTATTTATGAGGCTTACGCCTGACAGCCGGGCGCCGGCCAAGCTTGTGGTGGCTGTGGTTGTGGTGGTGGTGGTGGTTGTTGTGGTTGTCGTCGTCGTCGTTGTCGTCGGGCCCATGCTGAGCCATCTTGCGCCCAGCGTAGGCTTATGTCATGCCATGTCAAGCCATCATGAGCCCATCGTGGGCGTAGGTTGTGCCAAGTCGGGCCATGTTGAGCCATCTTGGGCCCATGTTGGGCCCATGTTGGGCCCACGTTGGGCTATGTTGGGCCCATCTTGGGCCCAGCTTGGGTCTTTGTTGGGCCCAGGTTGGCCCTATGTTGGGCCATCTTGGGCCTATGTTGGCCTATGTTGGCCGAGGTTGCGCCTATGTTGGGCCTATGTTGGCCTCTGTTGGGCCTAGGTTTGCCTATGTTGGCCCTATGTTGGGCCAGCTTGGAGGCTATGTTGGGCATAGCTGGAGGATAGGTGGGCGATCTTGGGCCTATGTTGGTCAGATGTTGGGCCGTTTATGTTGAAAACATCTTCAGAGACAACTTTTTACGATTTTTCCGCCCCTCAAAGCAAAAACTATGGAAAAACCCACAGTTTTTAACATCGCCAAGGTGCAATTCTGCGCCGCCGAGGGGCCCGAAACCCTGTAAAAAAACGATGTTTTTGAACACCAGGAGCAAAATACACTGTAAATTACAAGTATAATCGTGGACCGGGGGTAAGTACGAGGTGGTCGGCGGCAGGGGCGGCCAGCGTATATAACCTTCGGTTACCACCGAAGGCCTCCGGCGAGGACACGGGCGCGGGGCTGGCGCCCGGATTTAAGCGCTTACGCGCGACAGCCGGCCAGGGGCCCAACTATGTGGGCCCATTTTGTGGCTATGTTGGCCTATGTTGGCCTATGTTGGTCTATCTTGCGGGCAATGTGGGCCCATCTTGTGGCTATGTTGGCCTATGTTGGCCTCATGTTGATTCATGTTGAGCCAAAAGATCCGAAAAATGGGAACAGCAAAAAAAACACTGTAAAACGCATGATATTTTGATGGTCGGCGGCCTATCTTGGGGCTATGTTGGCCCATCTTGGGGCTATGTTGGCCCATCTTGGGGGCTATGTTGGCCCATCTTGGGGCTATGTTGGCCCATCTTGGAGCTATGATGGCCCATCTTGGGGCTATCTTGGCCCATCTTGGGCGCTATGTTGGCCCATCTCCGGGCTATGTTGGCCCATCTTGCGGCCTATGTTGGCCCATGTTGACCCATCTTGAGCCACAAGGTCCGAAAAATGGGAAAAAGTGGGAAGAGCACAAAACACCGTAAAACGCGGGGGTTTTTGGCGGCCGGGTTGGTCGGCGGCTGGGGCGGCGGCCCCTCTCTCCTACGGAGAGGAGAGAACCGCCTTCGGCTATGCCACGGCCAGGGGGCCCCTGGCCGGATTTAAGGGCTGCCGCCCCTGCCGCCGACCCCGGAAGCAAGTATGGTGGATTAGCTACATTTGGTTACTTGTTGAAGCAGGGAAATCTTGGTACCAACTTAAGAAACATATCAATTGCACCCTGCGATCTAAGAAGTTGCCACTAAGCTTGCAAGGCCAGCAAATTGTATGGCTTTCCAGCGTGCAAGGTGGCCTACAGGGGGTTACAGAACTAACACGGTGCGAACGAACGCAAGATGTCTGGCTGCAGGAGCTGCAAGGCGAACTTCGCGTCGGACGCCTATCCGAAGACAACCATGCATTCCTACACGGCCAACCCACAAGAGTCCCGGGAAGCTGGTGCGCACGAACGCAACAGCCTACTTGTGGAGAAAATATATGCTATCGCTTGTACAAGAACGGTTCCACGCCAGCAGCAATTCTCAAATACGAATGTGCAGGCTGCCGCGCCGAACGAGAAAGTAAGCGTTTGGTTGCGGTGGCTCCAGACGATCCTCGGTTTTTGCCGAGGGTTTCAGCTTGGCCCGAGGTATTTTCCATACGAACGGGGTGAAGTGCCACGTGAATAAACTTCGCGCGGAACAATGGGCGCGGCAGCATGTGCAAATAATCTATTATGCAGTGGCTACGGATAAGGTATCATCGCGAGCTTTGCGCGAGAAGCCCGACATCGCCCAAGACAAGCTCACATGGCTGCAACGCAGTGATGCTGATTGCGGGAATCGGTATGGCGTCCTTCCGCTGTGCATTGGTATGCCTGTACAAGCGCGGGAACACCTACACCGGAAGGATTTCAAGATCTTGAAAGGGTGTCATGGAACCATTTGCGGGTGGTCAAGCATTGAGACAGAAACAGCGGCGGCAGATGGAGCAGTAATATGGAACAGACTCCCCGATTATATCTTCGTGCGTTTTGAGACGCGAACACGTTGGACAATTCCAGGCATCGATCAAGAGAACGTCTTCCCGGTCAGCATACAAAGTGCACAGTGGTTTCTAGACGCGGGCCGCACCAACCCACAATTGAAAGTCACCCGGTACCAATTTCCCATCGCGCCCGACTTCGCTGACACGTTTTACGGTGCACAAGGAAGCACAATAGAACCAGGCGTGATCGTTGACATGGTCGGTGCTGACCCAATAGCGGCGTACATTGGGATGACACGCTGCCGCACACGGCAGAAGATCTTGATCTACCGTCCGTTCCCGCTGGCACCTTTTCAAGCAGGTCTGCCGCTCGGACGGCAACTTCTGCTTGATGTGTGGAAACAGGAGCCGGTGGACTGGGACGCGTTGCGCAAGAAATACCTGGATGAAAGGCCGTGCCACGAATGTGGGGAGATGAAGCGCAAAGATGCGTTCACCAAAGCACAATGGAAACAGGAAACCTACCGCGTGTGCAAAGAATGCACCGCGCAGAAGCGCGAGGCAGGCACACCCTACCACTGCACACAGTGCGGCCTCTGGCACGCTGCATGCCACTTTGCAAGCAAGCATCAGAACCCTCGGTGGAGCATGTATCGAGTGTGCTCGTCGTGCGATGCGAAGAAACAATGTGGTGTCTGCCAAACGAAGAAAACCAAAGAGTATTTTAGCGCCGCGGCGTGGAAAGCCAGCAAGCTTGAGCGAAGCGTGTGCTTACAATGCCAAACAAAGACGCGGGGTCATTGGACATGCGCCCAATGTCAGAAACGCCTGCCAACGCGACAGTTTTCAACCTTTTCCTCAAAGTGCCCTTCCAGTCAAAATGGCACTCAGACATGCAATGCTTGTTGCACGGTGCTGACACAGGCTGCTGTGCGCAAGCGTGCTGCCATATCCAGCATGTTGCGGCTCGAACCGCTCCGCAAAAGGCTGCGTCAAACTCAGATTTTGCGGGCCACCTGGGAAGCAATCGCGTTGCACCGACAAAAACATCATCCTCCACCTGTGACTAGTGCACAGCATCACGTCGCCCCAGCCGAGGATGTCACAACAAAAGCCGAAGTGCCACAGCAACAGAAAAGTAATAGCCCAATGCAACAGTTGTATGCATACCAGTGTCCATATTGCCAGCGGCAAGTGACCAGCCATGTTGCAACAGGTCAAGTTGAAGCACCGGGACAACACTGTGGGACACGTTTTCGCGTGCACGATGGAGAAGTGAGTCGCCGCTTTTTCCATACTTGCCCTACATGCAAACAACTAGACGACGGATGGCCCGAGAGCGTAGAGGAGCAGGGTCTTCTCTTGTTAGTATGGAGATGCAATTTTAGAAACGGTATATGAAAGCTGTGTTATAGGCAGTCGAGAAGAGGAGTATCAAGACAAAATAGTGAGAAGTGCAAGACAATAGTTTGCATCGCAAACACTTTTACACGCAGACGCTTTTACACAGACGCTTTTACACACAAAGCTTTTACCCACAGAAGCTTTTACACACAGAAGCTTTTACAGACAGAAGCTTTTAAACACCTCTAAGCTTTTACATACAAACACTTTTACACACAGACGCTTTTACACACAAACGCTTTGACACACAGACGCTTTTACACACAGACGCTTTTACACACAGGCCCTTTTACACACAGACGCCTTTACACACAGACACTTTTACACACAGACGCTTTTTACACACAGACCCGTTTACACACAGGAGCTGCTTTTACACACAAACGCTTGTACACACAGAAGCTTTTACACAGACGCTTTTACACACAGACGCTTCTACACACAGACGCTTTTACACTTTGCCGATCGACCCTCATTTGGTGCGAAAGGGTTGCTCCGGGGCAAGTAAAATCGCAATTTTACCTCAGTTTTTGCCGATCGACCTTCATTTCGTGCGAAAGGGTTGCTCCGGGGCAAGTAAAATCGCAATTTTACCTCAGTTTTTGCCGATCGACCCTCATTTCGTGCGAAAGGGTTGCTCCGGCACAAGTAAAATCGCACTTTTACCTCAGTTTTTGCCGATCGACCCTCATTTCGTGCGAAAGGGTTGCTCCGGGACAAGTAAAATCGCACTTTTACCTCAGTTTTTGCCGATCGACCCTCATTTCGTGCGAAAGGGTTGCTCCGGGGCAAGTAAAATCGCAATTTTGCCTCAGTTTTTGCCGATCGACCTTCATTTCGTGCGAAAAGGTTGCCGTAGCACAAGTAAAATCGCAATTTTGCCTCAGTTTTTGCCGATCGACCTTCATTTCGTGCGAAAGGGTTGCCGTAGCACAAATAAAATCGCAATTTTACCTCAGTTTTTGCCGATCGACCCTCATTTCGTGCGAAAGGGTTGCTCCGGGACAAGTCAAATCGCAAATTTTCCTCAGTTTTTGCCGATCGACCCTCATTTCGTGCGAAAGGGTTGACGTTTCGTGACTCGCCGCCGGCACCACCCTCGGCCTTAAGAGAGAAAGATAAAAAGAAGGCATGAGAGAGAAGGTGAGCAGGTGTGAAGATAAGAAGATGTGAAGATGAGCAGATGTGAACATGAGCAGATGTGAAGATGAGCAGATGT
>CAMXCT020004187.1:0-44015 GCA_947184155.2 Cladocopium goreaui | reverse complement strand
TACTCACTGGTCCATCCCTATCAGTCATCTGTGCCTGCTTCCTCCTTCTCCCTACCTGCTCTCTATTCCTACCTCTGCCATACCTTTGTGTACTCCGGTGGACAGTCATGGCGCACTGGATTGGTGATAAGGTCACGCTGAAGGCAGGTCCACTGACTGGACCTGACCAAGCGGGCCCAGCTGTAGGCAGTAACGATACTGAGGCTCACAGTGAACACCAGCGACCTGAGTACAAAGAGTCCTACATCACGGAATACGATGGCATTCAGGTCTATCGGCAGCAGGGCTGTTATGAGCACGCAAAGCAGCTCCATGCGTGGTCTTTCTATGAATATAGAATGTGCATCAATGGAGAATGCTGGAACATTGTCCTCAATGACGACATGAAGAGCCCGCCGGACTGGGCCTATCCAGGGTCAAGCTCCGCCAAATTGTCACACGACTTCTGCCACATAGATACTGAGGCCAGTGATGACGACTATACCAACTTTTGGTTTGTGGAAATGGGAGGCCGACAGATATGGCTTTTCTATGCCACAGAGTCCTTTCAGGAAGACCTATGGATCTGGGTGAGCCCCAGAAGATTTGCTGTCATCACGAACCACCAACACAACGAGAAATTGAATCATTTCTATGTTGACAGAGAATGCATGAACACAATATCCTGGCAAATCGTACACCGTGCTGGCCCTTCACTGAAATGACCAATAGCTCAGGCAAGGTGACGGACAAAACTATAGCCCTCAACAGAGAATCCCGCTGTAGTTCAGCAGGTCATGAAACTTTCAAAACTGGCTTTGAACACAAGAGTGCCATGAAGCTTATGCCGCGAAAAGAAGAGAATCTTCATGGCAAGAGAAAGCACTCTGACCCCTCGGGACAAACTAGTACACAACAGTTTGACCCGTCTGGGAATTACAGTGCGCGTGATCTGCAGAAACTCAATGCGACTTTCGCTGATCAGTCTGAGGCTAAATCGACTGCAATGCCAACACATACAACCAGCAAAGTCACAATGTGGCGGCATGGGGAGGTACCGCCACTCGGACCTGCAGCAGAAGGCCGGGCCCGTGCTGGTAAACAGCTTGCTTATGCACGCACTCTCTTATCGGTTGTCATGGAGGCAGCCACTCAAATGGAAGAAGTTGTGAGCAATTTAGTGCAGATCGAGCACGAACAAGCCACAGCGAAAGAGGAAGACTCGGTGCAAGTTGCTTCAGCTGCTCCGACTGAATCTTGCACAGATCCAGCCACCGAGGGAAGTCAAAACTGAGTGGCGCTTGATTTTGACATCTGCATGCTGTATAAAGTCCGAAGGAACCGCAGCGAAGACTGTGGCTCCCCCTCACCTCGAGGATGCAGGACGTGAAAAGACGGTAACTATACTAGATGGTCTGCCTGCTCAGAGATCAGTAAAAGTCGATTAGAGTGCAACAGCTAAGAATGCATGTAACACATTGTTCGTGGTATTTTTCCATTGCACTCATGTTGGAGGTGTCTTTGGTGAGCATGAGGCCCTTTGCCACGATGCCTGATAGAGGGCCTGCAATTATTTGTTTGCTCAAATACAAGCACCGGATTTCTGATCATCATCAACGTTTCCATATACAAGACAAGTCTCATACTAACTAGATTGCCGGACCTGTTAGGCCTATGTTGTCACAGACAGGCTCTACAGCGCGCGTCTGCAGCATTTGAATGGCTGTTATGTATAAACTGTGTTGTCTTGCATGTCCATGAGACCATGTAGTAATGTCTCCATATTTGACCTGCACAGCAGTTCTGGCTCAACTATCGAGGGTCAGACCTTTTGTTGACAGTTATACTTTTAGTATGCCCCTCAGTATCCTTCTTAGCCCTTACATACACGAGTTTTGTGGGTGCAGTCATAAGTGCGAGGCCTCTCTGGCTAAAGACTGTCAGGGTTGCCTCCACTCCTTTTACGGGGTAAGTATGTGACTCCGTGTCCGCCATGGGATCCTTGGTGAAACTGCCCTGACGATTGAGGTCTTGGAACAGACAACTCTGGGATGGGATATTATGAAACAGACGGCGATGGTGCTTAGGTTGGATTCACCCTTCCAAGTGGTCCTCTACGCAGACAGCTCGTCAGTAATCCAGTCGCCACTAAGGGCTGTTCAACTTGACACTGATGCAAATGAGGCAACCTTATGCTATATAGTGCAATCATTGCAAGTCCCATCAGCACAGCAATATCAAGACCTTATGACAGCCATTTATCACAAAGACGTGATGGATGTAAGCTATCTTCTTGGCAAGGGCTTGGGCCTTATGGACGTGACGACGGAGGGAGGGCATACCAGCACATTAGTAGCTTCTGCTATTCTTCGAGACCATTCTGCTGATCCGTATGCTTGCCAGCCTACAGCTGGCCACTGCTTCCCTCGACATGGGGCCAGTTTAACTTATCTACTGCTACAAGCCCAAGCTGACCCCAATATTATCCCGCCCAAAAGGCAACCTACCACCATGTTGGAATTAGCAGTTGAGTTGGGCAGCTCACAGCTTGTTCAAACCTTGCTTGAGGCTGGTGCCTCGGTGACACCCGTACAAGGAGCGCTACCACCCCTCTTCCTTGCTGTCCTTCATCGGCACAGGACAAATGTACAGCTGCTCCTAGACGCACAAGCGGACCCGTGGCAGGAGATTCCGATTGCTTCCGTGCTTTGCCATTCATTGCAATGGCATGGTCACCCTGCCCGAAAAGAAGTCTTCAACGCTGTACAAGCTGCTGCTGCGCAAAGTGCTGAAGACACGGTCATTGATATGTTACAGCAAGGGTGTAGCGCCACAGACGAGTGTAGAAGTGAGCAATCTTCTTTGGCGCGAGTGAAACCCACAACTCTGACAGACAGGGCCACCATAATCATGAATCAAACTGTTTGGAAATACCAACATATCATTGAGAAACAGTCTCGACAAACAAACTTTGCTACGTTTCGTTGGCGCAGAATACTTGAAGGACTGTACTTACCAGAACGAGTACGAAATGAGCTGCAATCACCCCCGGAGCTCGACCGGGAAGCAACATTCCTGCACCAATTTGACTAGTTGTGTGCTCTAAGATGAACATTTTCCCAGTGAGAGGCTGGCACCAGGTCAAGGCTGTATTCCGGCCTGTTTGAGATCCTAGAGAAAAATGAACGAGCAGCGCACACACAGTCGCATCTCTCAGTTGAACCATGATGTCCTTAAGTATGCAAGCTTTGTGTGCTCTGCTACATGTAGCTACCGCTCCCTGCGTTTCATTGGCTCAAATGCAAAGCAGCAGACAGACCAGCTGCCTCAGCTTAGTTCCAGAAAGGGGAAATATAGAGCACCTCCTAACCTCGGTGAGGGATTCATATCACTAACCTTTCCGGTTATTGGGCAAGGGTTTTGCTACAGGCTTTTTTTCACACCACAGTTTATATCCTGATCTTTCGTGCATTAGGATCTTATTTCGCGATAGTGCCCCTTGCTGCGTTACATCCCTTTACCTGACTCATGGCTCTCCTTCCCATTTGGCATCTGGTTTTTCTGGCCAAAGACGTGCCAGGGCTACCAGTGCCTCTTCCACCACCCTTCTCCCCCCCTCTGTTTGGTTTGTGTGGGTTCTCTTCCTCTTTTGCTCTTTGGCTCTTTGTGCTTTGCTCCCTCCCTTTCCATCACTCCTTTTCTTGTTCACTCTTGTGCCTGGATTTTCTGACTAAAGACTGTCAGGGCTTCCAGCTTTTTGTTTCCCTTTCCTTCCCCCCTTATTGCACCTTTCTCCCTCACTGCTGCGTGTGCCGCCTTATTCAGCCGCCGTGTATCAATTTGTGGGTTCGGGCGTTTTTTGTTTCTCTTGTTTCGTGTCAAGGTGCTTGAACTGCCTGGCCAAAGACGTGTCAGGTTTTTCAACACTTGCCCCTTCCCCCTTTTTTGTTTGGTTTGTGTTGGTTGGGTTGGTGTCCTTTGTTTTGTTTTGTGTGTTGGTCTCTCCTGGTTGCCTTCTGTTTTGGTGGTCTTGCTTTGGGTCTTCCTTCTCTTTGTTGAGTTTGCCATTCAATACTGACTGAAGTGCTTGAGTCTTCTGACCAAAGACGTGTCAGGATTCTCAACACCTCCCCTCCCTCCCCATATTACCTTTACACCCTGAACAGCTACGCAGGAACTGCACAGTGTGATGTCTCTGCTTTCCAGAGAACAAGTTGTGAAATCCTGGTATGCAAAGAACCCTAACATCAGCTTCTTTGATTTGCTCTTTGCACTTGAACAGCATAAGAGCATTTCGACTGAGTATGGGCTGAATGTATCCATTGAGCAGCACTGGAGGCTTGGAGACCCCCATAAGAAGACCGCTGCACCAGATCGACATGACTATGAAATTGCAATGGTAGGTGGGAGAGAAACCTTACCTGGACCTGACTGGCATAAGTTGTACCGATGGTTGGTTAGTCAAAGCTCTGCTTTCTTGCCTTACCACACGGTATATTTGGTGACGGACAATCGTGATTTGCAATCGGATAAGGTCAAGTCTGAGCCTGGACTCAGTCATTGGCCAATGGTCGCTGCTTGGTGGAAAGAACGGTTACGCTATGTCGGCCCATATGGAGAACTCACCACAGTTGTCTTTGTCCACATTTCAGCTGATACTGGTCTCCATAAGGTACACCCGACATGGGCAGGGACGTACATCCTTGATGCGTGTGTGTTCCTCTTCCCGGCCATCAACTTTGCACTGATTGACAGCGACTGTGTGCCAGTGACTCTCTTTGAGATACGGGAACTTTGGCTGGCGAGCACTGACCCAACCCATTCAGCTACATCAAGCACAGTTGCAAAGAGCAAACTGTCAAGCCCCATTGCGTCATCGCACAAACGTGCGCGATCTGTGGACACGGGAAGGGACATGCAACAGCCTGGTCCACCATCGAAGTTGTCTAGATCGCATAGTGCGGACCATCTTGCTGTCCGAAAACCAGATCCACTACGAGCCCCTCCGTTCACCTACGGTGCCAATTTGGCAGACGAAGTTGACTATGGTGATTCGCCAGACCCGAGTCCCCGCATGTCTCGTCGAGTGACGTCCAGCAGCGATGACTCTTCCCCGGCTGGGTCAACCAAACCCACTCGGAAGGACAAAGTAGTCGTGGATGAAACTGCCACTGCGCCTAGACCCAAAGGAGTCATCCTTGTGAGTGAGGCTTTCACTGAAATCAATGCTGGTCTGGTCATTGTATTAGCTTCGGGTCATGAGAGTCCTGTACCTGTTACTGTCTTGGATGACTCAGACACAGATCCTGATGAAATTGCCCGCGTTATTACCAGTGCTTACCACAGACATGTCGAAGCCTACCTAGCTACTACATATCCACCTGCAGACGTCGAGCAAGCAGTCGCTAGTGGATTACTTGGCTCTCCTCTGCTTGGCACGTCCACACGTGTTACTGCAGATTGGTGCCATGCGTGGAGCTTGTTAGGCCAGTGGTCTGGACTAGTTACTTTTCCTGTCCCAGCTCTGGAGTCTGGCCGCGCCATGGTCATTTACGGAAGATCCTTGATGGCTACCAAGGCAGGCAACCCAACTTCCATAAATGGGCTAGGCCCGCCTACGAGCAAGGGGCCCTTCCGACCCTTAGCCTGCTGCCCGGTGAGGTCAGTGTACGAGTGCTACCAGGAGACAAGATGTACCAAGCCATGGCAATCGAGCCACATTACATGCGGCCTGTTATCCTGCATGGATTTGGCACCAGTGCCAAGAAAAGAATGCCGAGCAGTCTCGCTGACCTCGCCCAATTCGGCTGGTTGCCGCTGGCTGCTGCTTTATTTGGCACGCACGAATGGAAGCCCCAATGGCTACATCACAATTTCCTTCCAGTGGTTGGACTGCGGTTGCATGCCAAAGTGCCTCCTCCTCCTCTCTCCCAAGCTCAACTGATTTTGCTGTGTGGATTGTGGCAACGAAAGGAACAATCGGAACCCTCATGTACGTCGCTGCAGCAAGCAGCTCACCTGAAGTTTGGTCTTCCGTTACCTTTCCGAGAAATGGCTAAGTGGGAAGTCACTGTCAATGAGCAGACTGTAGATGTTGGAGAATTGTCCAAACAAAACTACATAGGAAGACAACCTGAAGCTGCGATGCCTGCCGCACTCAAGGGCTCGGTTGACTGGGCATCCTGGGTCTTTTCCCTCGTAGAAGTCTGGCAAGATGATGCCCCAATGCAAGACCGACCCCTTGAAGTGCATTGCAGTGGATTAGGGGGTGGCCTACTTAGTGGCGAACACGAATATGATATTTTCCTGCAAAATCTTGCGCAAACAAAGGTGTATGGCCCATCGCTTGCGATGACAGATAATTGGGAAGAACATATCACCCAATTGGGCCTCACCAAAACAGTGCACGAATATGCGGTATACCAGCTCCTTTCCACTGCTGATGGATGGACAGCTTGGCGTGATTTCCTCCCTGAACAGTTCTCTGATCCACAGCTGCTGCTCACGAGAGCGATTCGCCTCATTGAGGCCGCGAACATCCGGCCAGCCCACGCCAGGCCACCACATCCGACCTGGTCAACAGCAATTATGCAGATCTTCCGTTGCTACCATCCACAAGGGAAACAGCTTTTTCTGAAGTCATGTTTTCCACACTTGGTCACTACAGCGGACAACAGAGGTGGCAGGGACATTAACGTGTATGGTTTCTCGGCAGGGTCCTATACGGGCTTAGCAGTCCACGAGATCCTGAGTGAATTTGCTGCGTTCCCTGGCCTCACTAAAGTTGCTGCGATTGCGACGCCGCCAGAGATGCTGCGACTTGCCACAGGCGAACGCCGAGTCACACTGGTGCACTGCCTGGAGGACCGGCTATGTGTGTGGAGACCTGCTTCTCTGACAGAATTTAACTATCAGGTTGTTCTTATAGAAGGGCACCCCACCTGGAGTGGGCGTGCCAAACATTCCTATGGCCACTTGCTCTTCATTGACCTTGACGAAGGAGTCCACGAAATCCAGAGGCTACAAATCACCACCCCCCAAGTTATTCCACATGGGGTACGGTGCGAGGGATTGCTGCGTGTACTCTCATGGGTTAGCTTTGACCTTCCTGAGCACCTCAAGACGACTCTAAGTGCTTTGTTAGTAGCAGCTGGAGAAGGGAACACGGAGCTACAGAATATACCCATTGGTGGACGGGACATTCGGGATGGTCAGCCTGATACGGAAGCTGACCTACAAGCAGTTCTGATTGCGATGATTCCCACACCGGGAGGATCCCACGATGAGGGTGGGTTGCTGGTTCGCAACCTACTGGCGGAATTCCTGCGTGGTTTTTCATTACGAACCCTCATCTTCCTACTGGACATGGTACTTCCGCAACTAGACGCTTATCATGCGGGACGGCAGCTCCAGCATCTCCAGCCCTGGGTCAGTGTGGAACTTGCTCAGCAGAAGAAGCGAGGACAAACTGGAACACGTTTGCAGCTCACCTACCAATACGAGGCTTATGCTGGGTTTCATGTCGTTCACCTACATACTGATGGTGCCCCGCTCCTGCTCTTCAGTGCACCGTCGGATATTCCAATGACCTCGCCGCGAGAACTTTGTGAGGCTGGGAATCTAGGCAACTTGGAAGCCAATGTGATGGCGGGCAGAGCATTACTGGGTGTTCTCCAGTTACCAGACACTCAGCAGCGGTGTGTCATATTACTTGTACATGAAAAGGTGATGTCTAGCGGAACCAGTAAGAACCCTGCTCAGCGAGCGATCAAGCGCATTGCCCCGAAGTTGCTGGAGCTCGTTATCGTCTCGCTACCCATTGCTCGGACCTTTTGTGGGCGGCTTTTGGACCAGTATCTCAAAACAATGAGTTACTTTGATCCTGCAAAGGACTGGCCGAAACCCATCGAAGATTACGTGTCCATGACCGTTGTATGGGAGGAGCTAGCCTTTCTGGGAGACACACGCAGCCGCCATGAACTCTTAGTGTTTGCGCAAGCTAACCAGTCGCGCCTACCATTGGCAATGGGCATCGTGCAGCCGCATATACCTGTTCGCCGCATGGCCAGCGAGCGCAAAACGCAGCTGACGGATGCATTAGTCAGAATTTTGAAACGGTTTTTGACACCAGCCACAATATCAATGGATGGGGCCCATGACAGTTACTACTGTGAGTATCTCCTTCCTTTAGCAGCCCACGGTGATGGACATGTCTTGACAGTTTCCATTGCATTGTTACTGGCCATTCTGACAGGAAGATCTGACTTATGTATTGCAGGGGTTTTTGGTGCTGGCAAAACGCGGTCCCTTGCGGTCTTGCTCATTGCCCTGAGCTGCGAACTCAAGGAATTTGTTGCCATCATCTATACAAAAGAAAATGTAGCTGCCAAAGCACTTGCGGATCAACTAAGTGATCTCGCGCCCCCCACAATCAAGAGCTTTGGTAGGCTAATTGGACGCATGGAGGAAGGCAAAGGCGAAGCATATGCCTCCAAGATTGACGTCCGATGCAGTGATCGCAATAGAATCATCGCTCACAAGAATGTACTCATTGCAACAGGTGGCTCGGCCACGGCGGAAATGGCGATGCGCTACTCCAGTTTTGGCCATTGGATCTCTCGCACCTGGCTTGCCTTCATGGATGAAAGTCAACAGTATGGCAACTACCATGAAATTGCAGCTCTCGCTGCTATTCAACAACCAACCCTAACTGTTTTCATTGGTGATCATAGGCAAACTCCAGGCGGATTGTCAAAAGGCCGAGCAGCGGCTGTCAATCGTCGCAAACTGTTGCAACGGCCGTTAGGGCTCCGAGCACTTGATAAGTCAGGAGACTATCTTCCGCCGGCACGAATGGCAGCACTTATAGCGCAGCTTTGGCCTGATGCGAGCCAAGATCCGGAGTCTGATCTCTTCAGTTTGCTGCGACTCGCAAATAAGTCGCATAGTGGCCCATGGACATCCACTCCGCAAGACTACGAGCTGCCTGCTGCCCTGGGGCGTGTGCTTCACTGCCGAATATCGTGCCAGTTGGACGCACACAGCAGCTTGGTTGCAGCAGCTCTAGCAGTCCTGCTAATTGCCACAGCACCAGAGGAATTTGGAGTACCTGAGTGCACCACAACCCTTGAAGCTGCAGGGTTATGTGGTCCTCACCGGTGGGGTATCATCCTCCCAAACAGCTCACGGGTCTCAATGCTGACCTACCAAGCAATCGTTGCAGTGCGATATCCTGAGTTAGTCCTCCATGAGCCCAATCACATCTACATTGGACACTTTGTGCCACATGAGTCCACTGTGACACAAGGAGGTTTCCGGACAGTGCTTTGGAATGCACCTAAAGACCTCAGAGCTGCTGTTGAGGATGTTGTTGCCTTCTGCACCTACCTGAAGACCTATTATCGCAATTTGCAACAAGGGGCAACCTCGCAGCTGCTTGTCTTATGCAACCGTACGGCGGTGCATAACTTGCTGCTCCAACATGGCTTCCAGTCCGCGTGGTATGGCGGGCTGAGAATCTCCACTACCTCCTCTGCAGCAGGAGCAACAGCGCGCATTGCGGTCATTGTTCAAACAGGTGTCGGGTTTCTAAGTGGAGGACGTAGGGATGCATCAGCAGACGAGCGTGAGGACTGCTATGGAAGAGCAACCGTAGCGCTCACAAGAGCCATTGAACATACCTATATTGTCTCGCCTCTCGATATGGCAGGCATGATTGGCATGGCTCAGACAATAGGAGTTTATCATTATGGCTACTTCACGCTGAAAGGCCGAGACATTCAGTACCATGGCCCTTCAAAATACCCCAGTGACAAAAGTGCCATACTGGACTGGGGATTAGTGGCTCCATTTATTTCCCAAGATAAACCTCCCCTTGCTATTGCCATGATAGTGACCACCAATGGCACACGAGTGTGGCGACGCTATCGGCTGGTTGTGGCATGCAGAGACAAGCTTCGTCTTCCCCCTGATGTCCTTGCTGCACTAGAATCCCGCACGCGTGATCATGTGCTGACGACCAGCGGGTTTTTCCCATGCTCGATTGATCGTGAATACTTGTATGGTTATGCTGCTGATGGGTACAGATCTCCTCTCTGGCTATGTGCAGCCTATAATGGGTCCCCAGCACTTGTTCATCGACATAGAGGCCACAAGGTCTTCTTTCACGTGGGCATACAGGATCGACAACTTGTCGTAATCCCAGGTATCCACTACTTCGATGCCCATCGGTTGCAACCGGACCTCTTGGCCACATTGGATCGCCAGTTTGATCCAGGGTCCATGAATTTTGCAAGCCCCGAGGGTGCAGGAGACACAGTGAATGACCCTTCCTCGGATGAGGAAGCAGCCTCTACCGATGCCGAGAGTGATCCAGAGGACCCTACAGTTGCGTGGTGCCCACCTATCCCTGATGCAGCTGAGGATCCATCTGAAGACGAAATTGTGAGTGCAGCTGACCAGCTAGCAATCTTGATTACTAATGTCCAACCTAACGGAAACCCGTTTTGCATACCCGAAAATCTTGGGATTCTCCCGCCGCTGTGGCTACAAGCGAGATTGACGTTGTCTTTGACTGCCATCCAAGAAAAGTTTGCGCGCATCTTACTAAGTGTGGCCTGTGAACTGTGGTTGCGTGGGCAAAGTGCCAGTGTGGAGGATGTCCTCCTGCAGACGGCAAGGGCTCTCACAATTCGATTGGCAGAAAAACTTGCCCAAGCGATAAGCACGTTGATGAGATCAGCTGAGTCCATGGTGACTCCAGAAACTGAATGCCTGTTGTATGCCACGTACTGGTTTCGGCCCATCCTGTCTGAGCTCATCGGCTCGGCCCGAGAGAGCTCTGAGAGGAACCGGAGTCGAGCGCCGAGTGGCCCAGTAAAAGTCTTGGTCACTGATCGGCCGCATCGACGCACTACTGGGCTAGTGGACCTTACTAGTGGTGCCTCTGCCCTATTGGCATGGTTCCCGGCTAGCTGGGCTAGCAAAATTGCTCCCAAACTTCTTGAGAATGCCCCTGAGAATGCGCAGAAACCACAAGAAATCAACATCGCGTGCCCGAAACGTTCCTGTGACGAGACTCCAGTGGAAGGAGCAAAACAGCTGCTCCAAGCAGTAAAATTTGCTGCCAAAACCATGCCTGGTTTTCGTCTTGGATTGGATGAAGACTTTCAAATGGCTGGATGCTTCCAGGAGCTCATCCATGGATACACATCAGGGCTCGTTGAACCATACATGATGCGAGGTCTCCAACCACTGGGACCGACTCGCACTACTCTGGAAGTGATCATACCTTCTCAAGAAGGGCTTACACCTGAAAAATGGAAAGAAACAGCCACACTGTGCCCACTTGATTGGCCTTCCAACTACAGTCTGTTGCGATTGTGGCATACCAATGGGAGCCTGCATCAAACGGTAGCGCGACTCAGGAATCAACTGTCGCACAGCCATATGTTTGCTGAATGGACAGTGCATCTCAACAGATTTGCAGAGCGTGTTTTATTCCAGCAACCTGCAGTTTATGTAGCGGGACATGCCTTGCAAGCCAACTTGCGGGAACGAACCTTCCCAGACAGGAAAGGCCGCAGGAGGGTTCCTCCGGAAGATCTGGATGAACATCAACGGGCGATTCGAGCGCTACATCAGCGAGCTATTGCTCAGCAAGCAGCTAACCCAGTATCGTTTGCACTCACCAATGAATGGAACGACACTATCACATCGGACAAGAAGCATCATTTGGAACATTTCATGAGAGGTACGACATGATCCCTCCAACACCTATTCTCATCACTTTTCCCCTATTTGTGTCCACCATGTCTCTTCTTTCCCCCTGTGTCTCATTTCTGTTTCACTCCGCTTTGTCCCTCATACAACATTGGCTTTTGTTTCATCAGCAACGGAAGTGGGAGTTTACTTTAATCACTATTTGGTCTTTCGTCATTTCTACTTCAGGTTACTGTCCATACTGGTGTGTCTGTCCAAAGACGTGACAGGTGCATTGGTATGCAGTCGGGGACACAGCTCTTCCTCATTTATAATTGTCAGGTTCCTCATGACCCATGCCTGGGAGGTTACTTCCACACTGGTGTGTCTGTCCAAAGACGTGACAGGTGCACTGGTATGCAGTAGGTGACACAGCTCTTCCTCATTCATACTTGTCAAACTTTCTGCCACATGCCTGGCCCCTACTGATTCAGACCTCCAACAGCTAGTATCCACACTCATGTGTTTTCATGTGTGAGTGATAGCCTAGGCATAACAAGCCGAGCAGCATGCTTTCCCCTTGCACTAGTGCTTAGAATGTGTTGTCCAGTCGAGAGCTTAGATTATACTAAGGCCTCCTCACACCATGAAGCCCACTGCATGAGCGCACGCTCTCGTACCCGGTGCCTGACAATCATTGATGATGATGTAACTGTTTTCGTTATCCCCTGACGTAATACTGACGAGACTACCCCTCTCCCACCCTTCCCACTAGTTAAGGTACGTGAATTCGTCGTCTTACCCATAGTTTTTGCAATTTGCAGAGCTACAGTAGGCGTAGTGCCTCGGTTGTTGATTCTGTTTTGGTTTTATTTGGCCCCTGCCTGCCGTAGCCCTCCCTCCCCCTCGGATGGTCCTCGTTGGCGCCTTGGTCCAGGTTTTACTGGTCCCTCCCTCTGGGTATCGTTGCTTCCGGCGACGGCCTGTTTGCCGTGCCTCTGCGCGTGGAGTGTTTGTTGCGCACTGTTTCCCCTCCTCATCATGTCTCATGGCAACAAAGGCCTTGGCCCTGTGTGGGGATCTTTCCCTCTACACCATGTTTCCTGTGTTGTTGGGGTGCTGTGTGCTCCCTCACTGAGGTATTCATCATTGTATGATCCTTGTCCCCTTCTTGGACTCCGCTAAGACACGTTCGTACCCCTTCTAGTGCGTGTGTGTCCTCTCTCTCTCTGTCCTCTGCTGCCTCCTGGCTCCTCTCCTCGTTTCCTCTGTTGGCCTGTAGTTTTGCATGGGTTGTACTTTGGCCGCTCCCCCCTCTTTGCTTCCCCCTTGATGGCAGGTTTCGTGTTGTTTGGGCGCGTGTTGCTTTTGCTTCCTCTGTTGCCTGGATACCGAGGTTACAGCTCTGCACAGTCACCCATTTTTTCACCATGGTTACATTGATCTCATCCGGTAGTGACTAAGGATTTATCCGAGGTGGGACAGCCTTTGCTCACCGTCCCCCCCCCTTTTTGTTGAGTTGATCCCCTTTTGAATTCGTTTGTTTGTTTGTTTGTTTGTTTGTTTGTGTTTAATTTGTCTGGTGGCTTCCTCTTTGGCTGTATTGGGATGGGCCCTTCTCTCTCTGTTTTGTTTCCTGTGTGTTTTCTTGAGGGGCGGTAGATTCCCGGTAGAGCCATGGACTAGGCTGCACTGCAGTGAGCTCTACTGGCGCTGTCCAGTTGTGCTTCCTGCAGTTCAGTCTGGAGCGCCCGAGTGCAGCAAAGCCTGCCCACATGGTTCGTTGTGCGGATTTTCTGTATTGCTATGGCCTATGGCCCACTCGATGGGAGAGTGGCTTTGTCTGGAATATATAGATGCCTTCCTGTGCATCAGGTCCTCTCCGCAGAACTTGCTGGGACGATGACGCCTAGTGACTCCTGTCTGAGTATCTGGTGCTGGCGCACCGAACCACCTCATCTTTGATCGTTTTGGTGAACAAGTCTTACAGCAATGCGAATGCGACTTTTGTATACCTACCTGTAGTATCATACTGGAAGTGCTCACGAGCCCATGTTATAGTCGAAACATCATTTGTCTGTCATGGCCGTACTGAGCCGGTCAGGCCTTTAGCCACCTTTTCACCCACGGCCTTAGGGTCTTGGGCACAAGTCACGTGACGGTTTCTGCAAGTGCTCACACCATGTTGCAGGCTATCAGTGCTCTCCTCCCCGTTTTGGGGGGGAAATAGATTACAGTCCCTTGCGGCGGTGTATACTGACAGGAACAGACTGCCTGGCATACGCTGAACAATACAGGGTGAACAGCAGCGATGCGGAAGTTGATTTATTGACAAATAGTCCATACAGGCGGCCTCTGTCGAACCACACATCAATCTGCCTACAATATTGGACTCCCTTTGCTGTTCTCAGGTAAGACGGTCTGGGCAATCAGGTACAACACTTCATGCACCGCCGCAATTAATTAATTTGCATGTTTTTGAGGATGATACAGTGGCTAATGTCGCTGTATCCAAGGCAAATCTGAGAGTTTTTTGTTTTGGTTCTTGTTGGGCCCTGCCCCTTTCTTTGTTGCTTCGCTGTCTTGCTTTGTGGCGAAACGCAAATCTGGCTGGGGGATTTGCGGGTCGTTTTTGGTTGTGGTTTTTGTTGTTTGGTTTGTTTCTCGTGATGATTTGCCGGAGATTTTGGACCACACGAGTCCTGTACACTGCTTTTCACTGCTTACGCTATTGTAAGGACCGTGCCTAGTGCGAATCGGCCAAACCGGAGGAAAAAAAAAACAAGCTTATAGTTTAGTTTTTGGATTTTTATTTGCTTCGGGCCTTTCTATCCGGGTGCCGTACCAACTGGGTAGGCGCAGTAGTTCAAGCTGAGCAACACTGCCCTTCAGCGTTACGTGCCACTCAAACTTACCTGTGTCGAATGGAGCATCTCATAGTAAAAACGAATGGATGACACTTCCCTGTCCACGCTCAGATGCCAGCAAATGCTGGGTAGTTATTGCTGACTCACACGTCCCAGGGAAAGATATATCTTCTCTGCTCTAACCATAATGGTAGCCATCAGCACACTACCCAAGCGCTCAACCCCTAATCTCCCACCATTGTAGCCAACCCTACTGGTGGATGTTCCATACAACTGGCCCAATGTTTAAAGGTTGCTCCCAGGAATAACTGTTGCTCATTTGTCATACGCCCAGTTTACCGCATTGAAGAGGGCCCTTTATCACGATATACATGACACACCCTTGCTCCTGATAGTTATTGCCGTGTTGGAAACATCGCCATGCTGAGCAACGCCTATAATTAGAGTTGTTTCTCGCTATCACCTTACCAACCAGCGCACTATCTCAGCTTAGCTTGTAGAATTACCATCAATGTGGATATAAGAAATTCCACAGAATCGCCAAATGAATGAGGGTTGCTCCCGGGTGATGGACATCACTTTCCACACGACACCGCAGAAGATCAATGGCCATGCACCACCGACGCAGGACAGAGAAGTACCACGGTGACGCCTCCCTCGTACAGGGTGATAGAGCCGATAGGGCAGTCAGTACCGCCAAGTTCAAGTAGATAGTGCTCTCGCCGCCCATTGCACCTCATACTCAGAGCTTGATAGAGCCTAGAGGGCTAGCAGTGTAGGACAGCTGCTGTTCCCAAGGGTACCTTGGGTAATGGCGAGATTCTTCACTACTACTCTAATATGCGGTACACTGCTCCGAACCGGTGCCATCATAGTGTTCTGTACGTTATTCGCGCCGAAACAGCCTTTGCCTTGCCCCATATGCCAGATGGCGGCATGCAGCTAGAAGCTTTCTTTGGTCAGCAAGTCCTGGCGCTGGTGTCCTGGACGGAGTTTAACCTGAGCACCAGGCATTGATTTACGATAGCTCGCATACATGTGCGCCGAGTAAGCAGCTCAAAAATTGCATTTTACCGCATGGTCTCAATGTTCTTACCAAGTTTCGGGCATATCCATTTGGATGGTTCTTGATTGCGGGCCCTTTGCAAATACTGAGTGACCATTTAGTTATTCAATAATTTTTCAGAGGATGATGAACTCTTCAGACATGCTGAAAGCAGCTGCTGCACTGGCTGGTGCTTCCTCATTACTGGTGACATAGCTCCGGCCAGCATCTTGCCATTAAATTATCATTGCTTGTTTCCTCTTTTGGTTACAAAGCTCAACAAATTGACTGCAAAATAGTTTATCTCCCTGTAACCTAGAGGGACTATGCAGGACCTCAGTTACTGGACAATGATAAGGACCAAAAGTCTGCGTGAAATGGAAAGTTCACTCCCTTAGAGCAGCCCATTGTGCGTTAAGTAGGCAGCACGTTCACAGGAGTGCTTGTTTCTGCCAAGGCCCATGGACTAAGGGAGCAGTCTACTGGATACGTGCGGGGCACCTTGATGGAAGTACGTTCCAAAATCCAACAACAGAGCAACGTTAACTCCATGGGCTTCCACAATCAGAGAATGGTAGCTGGTGTTTTCTGTCTGTACAGTTAATTTCTTCCCATGCCAGCCATTATCCCCCCTGCCTGAACATATCCAACTTACCAGTGGATGTAGCTGCTTAGGGCCGCCCACTATGCTTAGCCACCGTCGGCCATTGTAAGGTAATCATACCCCATCAGTGTACCCTTATCCCTGGTTCTGAGCCAAAGGGGTGTCTATCTAGTCATCGGCTGCCCTTAAGTAATTGTCTGGTTGATGGCACGACACTAATACCACTCCAGTATAGCAACTGCTTCAACATTTGCCCCTCTGCTGCCACAGCCCAATCTAGGTCCCCCGATATGTAGGATGCTGGGAACAGCCGAATAGACACTAGGGCCCCAAAGCACACTATTGGCATGTTGCATTAGGAGGTGCTCCAAGTACACATTACTTGTATATCTTTGTCATTGCGTCCGTGAATTTTGGCTAGAGCCTACCCGCCTCTGTGTTTCCTGTCCACTGCCCTGCTTGCTGCAGGACGTCCATCAGTGCTGTACGGCATTTCGGACCTTATCCATGCACAGGGCAGCACGTAGCGCAACTGCTGACCATGTTCGTGCCTTACTCCAGCAGCTCCTGTTTGTCCATCGTGTTAAACTTTTGGCCATGAGATTGCAGTACCAGTTGGAGGAAACCATGGATGACCTGGACGACATAGGGTTTGACGAGCAAGTACTAAGCGGAGTATTACGAACCGCCCACCTGGAGATAAGTGGCTTTATCGCCCGTTGTGACCGAACGATGCTCACGACGGAACAACGCATCCTACGTATACTAGTGCGATGAAGTGCCGAGCAGCAATGTACAGATAGAAGTTTTTAACTTGGATGCGCTGAGTGCCAACCTGCCGCCAAGAAACAGTCAATGCAGTCAGCAATCCGTACTTCCTCGAAACCGCCATAGAACCCCTCTAACAAGTGAGTCGTCACAGTGTAGGTATACCCCCATTTTTAAGGGATAGAGCTGATTGAAACTGCTTCACGCACTCAAAACCATCTACGTAAGTAGTCCCTCATGCCCTCACCCCCCACTGTGCCCCTCACATCCTGCATAGTAGGAACACGACACATGTGTCTATCATCCCCCTACTGTTCCCAAGGGCACCTTGGGTAATGGTGAGGGTTCAGCTCTGTTTTCACTCTACAAGTTACTCATCTCACATAGTTCGCACACTCATGATTATCACCCTGGTTCAAACATCCTGACGGTCATCTATCCTCTCAATAATGCGTGTTCCTTGCTGACAGTGCTCCTCATGGTCTATCGTCTATCGCATGTCTTGCACCGATAGCCACCCTCCTGTATCATGCGCTGCTGCCCCGCCACTTGCTCCGCTCCTTGCTACTCCACTCTGTGTCTATGTCTCTACACCTGAACAGCAATGCACCTTCAATCCAACCCAGTCACCGGCAACATGTTGCATACACTTCCCACCACAGCAGGTGATGTTGTTATTTGTTTCTGTGCTTGAGTCCCCCTTTTTTGTTTGTTTTTTTCTGTGCTTGGGCCGAACATGCCTCACTGTCTCCATCAGCAGCCGTTGGCTCAAACCGCCAGGACACCGCACCTGCATAAGTCAGAGTTGCCTTGGTCCTCCTTGTCCCCAATTTCAAATTTGCTCGCCCGTTCATACATTCAAGCCAACACGGGGTTCTCGTTGTTTGGCCGCTGCCCGCAATAGCGAGTGGTTCCTGTCGTTTGGTCCAACCATACGCTACGCAATAGCCTCCACTCCGGAGAGTGCTGCCACTGCAGGGTACCTGCTGCTGGTATGCCGAAGCCCAACCCCTTTCCGTCTGGCCAAATCAGTGTCTCCGATCAACACTTACTGGACATGTCGGCTGGAATGAGTTGGGACATGCCACATGCCAGCAACGTTCGTTTTCTTGCAGTGAGGGGCACAATATGGGTAGGAGATTGCCAAGCAGCATATAACTTCACGCTGGTGGAATACCAATTGTATATCGACGAGGTACCATGGCTTATCTTTTCTACTCTTGCTGATGTCCTTGAGAAAGAGTTTGAACCTGCCTTTTGGGAGACCGTTAACTACGGCCGGAAAGAGCGGTGGGGTTTTCTTGAACCACCCTGGGATGGACAAGCCTACGGGGTTGCGCCACCGTATACCAAAATCCGATTATCCATCTTCAATAATGTCGCTCATACCGTGCGTGTCGTGCAACCCTTCGTGTGGAACCAGACCCACCTGAAAGTTCACCCGAACGGAGCAGCGGTTTTCCATGAGCAAAAGAGACTAGCTTTCCTGCTGCCTTTGATCGTAGAGGCCCATGAGTTGCTACCGCCTAAGCCACTGTTCTGGGTCAATGATGACAATACCATCCCACTGTGGAGAACCACCCTGTGGACGCATGAAGAAACGATACAGTGGTTAGCTGAGACAGGAGAGCCGTACCCAACTGAATTGCGAGATGAACTTCAGCCACGCATTAACCAACTCAAATCTTCGCAGCATGCGAAGCGTGCACAACCTCCGCCTCCACCGCTACCAACCAGGTGGACGGAGCGAGCCGCAGCAAAACAGCCGGTACAAACACTGCAAGCAACTACTCCGCAGGACCCTAAGGGTACTCAGAGCACGCCACAACAGGTGGCTGACCGAGAACGGCAATATATGGAATTGCAGTCTATCATTGCTCAAGCAAACCAACGGACGTTGGCAGACAGCCGGCCAGCGGATGTCAAGAAAACCCAAAAACCAGCCAATTTGCTGGCCGCAAGTCAACAAAGTACAGACAACGCGGCAACCGCCGTATCGACCAATCCCAGCACAGGCGTGGTGGCAGAAGCTCCAACTCCACAACAAAGCAATCCGCCAGCTAAAATCAGTGCACAATCATTATTTAACCAAAGACCAGGCCCACCATCGGCCCTACCCGCGACCAAATCACAAGCGGATACCCCGGGTACCGGCGTGTTATCCTCCGACTTCCACTCTGCAGCTCACAGCCAAGATGATGGACAGCAACAACCTCCAGAGCAGCCCGCAGCTAATGACGACACACCGACAGAAGAATCGTCGCCTGCAGATGCACCAAATGAATCGCCAGAGACTCAAGCAACGGATACCGCTGGTGCTAGCAGTCCTGAGCCCGCCAGCGAATCCAGACAGGACGTTGACCTCGCCGCAGCGGACATCCCGACGTTACAGAACATGGAGAAGACAGCCTGTGAAAGGGTGGCCTTCCATGAAACGCGGCTTATCAATGCCCGCGAGCATCTGACGCGCATCAGGAAGCGCCTGAAACGAATGCAAGATGGCCAATCACCAGGCACTCCGCAGGCTTCTCCTGTCGCAGATATGGACATGGAAATTATTGACTGATCCTGCAAACAGCTAGCACTGCGTGCACCTGACTGTGTGAAACCACCTGATCAGTGCCAGTGCTAACGCCGCCTACCCCACAGATGCGCCAAGAGAAAAGCAGCTGCGTGCCAGGGTAATACCCCCCGAACCTACCTTATGGGAGAGTATCCACTCAAGTATGACCCCCACAAGCCAGAGTAAGGGGATTTATGGGGATTTTTATTTTTCCACTAAGCTGTCTTGGTTAGGCGTGTGTCCCAGGTCCTGTCGCCGTCAGTCATCTCACCTCCTGTCGAACTAACATCTACTTTGGGCAAAGAAGGTTGCATAAACTGTCATTGGCTCAGTTGTTCGCACTGCAGCTTTTGTGGCTCCACTAGTTTTCATAGCTAGGTCAGCCATCCGACATCAATTCGCACACCAAGGTGTTAGTCAAACCTTGATTGTTTTGTTTCCTCTTTTGTTTAACCTCCAACGAATTGGCCCCGCAACGGGGAACCCCGACCCCGGGTGCCGGGCGTTCGGGGTTCCCCTAGCCTAGCCAATCCAGTTGACACATTTTGCACTCTCTGCCCAGATAGCATCCACTATTTCCGGCTGGTCACTTGGCACCTGACACCCGGGTACCGGCTGTTCAGGGTCAAGCCTGCGTCAGCATGCTACAACAGCTTATGACACCAAACAGGTTCATTTCCTTGGCGTCGCCTGACCCTGACGACTCAGATACAGACATCGAACCAGCAGAGCCAACCGTCCCAGATGAAACAGTCGAGGATGTGTCAGTGGACAGTGATACAGAATACTTTGACGCCCTCGAGACAGATGATGACACTCCGTACTTCCAACAAGGGGCTGAGCCTCCCCCAAGGGAGCAGTGGGAAATTGCCGCACCTATCGATTTCTTCAATGTACAGGAGGTCTCACAAATAAGCCACCAGCTCGACGAACTTTTCCTCTCGGAAAAAGAAGTTGAAACCCCACTCGGCATGGACGATATCAAACAAAGGTGGAAATGGGCCGATGTCGGCTCTTGTCGAATGCCCCGGTCACCCCTGACATACCCAGCAATCATGGTGGACGAAGGGAACGGCATCCGACGCCCCGCAGCCAGCCAGGTCCATCATAGAACGCTTTTCCAGTGGATCATAGATAACCTCTCATGGTTGCCACAGTATGCCACTGTCTATGTTTATGTGGACAACCGCAAACTGTCAGGCACTGATCCTCCAGCCTACTGGCCGCATTTCGCATCCTGGATCAAAGGCCGATGTACAGTGACTGGCCCCTACCGGGAGAAAACGACTGCTATCCATTTTCCCATTAATGCTGACACAGGTTTGCATCAGGTCCATTATACCTGGGCTGGTGCTGCAGCCCTGGAAGCGCTGTGCCTAATGTTTCCCACTGTAAATTTTGCACTAATCGACTCTGACTGCGTGCCGACCTCATTGTTTGAGATAGCCGAACTAATCAACCTTATGACGGACAAGGCAAGCAGAGCCGAAGCAATGCAACACAACACAATGGCCAGCTCTAACCAGTGCCCTCCTGCAGTACTCCTTGCCACAGAAGCCAAAGCTGAACTCAATGCCGGCTTGATCATTGTGACAGGGCATATCCCGACCGATGCAGCTGATGTTGAAATGGACCAAGCAACCCCGGATGCATTCATGCCCCCGGCTGCTGCCCACAGCTCCTCTCCGAGTGATGCACCCGCCCCAAAAGCACGACGAATAGCCCACCCCGCCAACCGCAGATCAGCAGATGATTGGGTCACCGCACTCCAAGATAGCCGAGCCAGTTTCCTAGCTACAACCGCTGTGCCAGAAGACCCCGCGGAAGCGATGAGAGGCGGGCTACTTCTCACCCCTCTACTAGGATGTAAAGCTAGAACCCCGCTTGACTGGACACACGCATGGGCAATGCTGGGCGAATGGGCGGGAGCCATTGCATTCCCCATCCCGGAGCAAGGAGAATGGCCGCGTCATGGAGATGGCCGATACCTAAGACCGGACTTTGTCGAGCGGACCCCGCCCTTCCTCACCTGGGCGCGCCCTATTTTCGAGCAAGGTGCACTCTCCCCTATGTTAGTTTTCCCAGCCGACTTCCCCATACTTTGTCTTCCAGGAGACAAATTGTTCCAAAGCAAGGAGTTAGCCATAGGGTATAGCCTGCCACCAATAGTGCACGCCTTCCATGGGAGTAAAATAGGTCTGGGACACCAACTTCAACAGTGGCAAAGCAAAGGGCTGCAACCGCTTGCTGTGTCGCTCATAGGAGTCGAGGAGGCACCCCCGTTATGGACACACCCCACAGGCTGCGATTTCGTTAGAGGGAGTAAAATAGTCGCCAAGCCGCATGTCCCGCAAAAACGAAGTCTTACCAAGACGCAGGTATTGCTGCTCCAGAGCCTTTGGACACCAGTGGAAGCCCCCAATAGCAATAATGACCACACACCCTGGCCCAAGACTTGCGAGCCTGCCTATGTCTTCTGCGGTCAGCAAGCGAGCCTCCAGCTCCCTGCTGCCCACATCCTCCCTCTCCTGGAAGCACTGCAACGACGACTGGAAATTGACCCTAGCAACGCAGAACTAGCCATCAATGAAGTTCTTGCTAGCCATACAGACCCCAAATACACTGATTGGAAAATCAGTGTCATGGATAACACCTCCTGGCAACTCAATGACGCTGACCCAGGGTCCCTGGATGTTCAGTGCACTGGGTTAGGTGGAGGAGAATTCGATGAAGATTGGGACGTACTGCTAGCTTGCAAAAAGGAAGCGCATGTGTATGGGCCATCCCTTAGCAAGCAGGACGATTGGAATGCAAGGGCTGGCACAGTTGCAGGCACTGCCCACACACAAGAATACTTGCTGCTGCACATCGCTATGTTTCCAATAGGTGCACACATCTGGTGCCGTGTCTTAGGAATGCCCAGTGAGGACCAATTGCAGGCGCAGATCATCAGTCGGGCCATGAAACTGTTGCGCTTCTGTCCTATTATCCCAGCACATAGGAAACCGCCGTGGCCAGGGTACATGCATGGCCTGCGGCTTTTCACTAAGTTATTAGTTGCACATCCGCTGGTTGGAGTCTGCCTACCCCCTGAAATCCGCCCAGTAGATCTTCTGAGATTAACAGGATACATGGTAGGCTCTCTCTACATTCGAGGACACAGCGCTGGCTCGTATGCAGGAATGGTATGGGAGACCATCCTCTCGGAATTCCCAGACGTTGGTGGCAAAACCGTCCTAGCAGCCATTGCTCTACCGCCATCGCTGCTGACAGCACACATCTCAGCTGAGAGAGATCCACCTCATTCACCATGCAGATGACAGGCTTTGCGTATGGAACCCGTCGAACCATGACATTAAACTGCTTAGGCAACGGGGCTTTGCAATCACGCATATCACAGGATGGAGAGCATACCTAGGCACTGCACAACACAACTACTCGCACTGGACACGAGTTGCCCTCCCAGAGGGACGACCAGATATGGCGCAGTTAGAAGGTACCCCAGGAGTGCTCCCCTTCGAAGTTTACTCACAGGCTCCCCTCCGTCTGATCTCATGGTGCAGCTTCGAGCTCCCAAAAACAGCCAAAAAACTCCTGCGCGAATTAGCTGAAATGTGCGAGCTACCTGAGACCACGACACAGGCACTTGTCACCCACATTGCTGCTCACAACTCAGAGGTAAAAACGGAGCAAGAGGCAACCCAATACTTAGCCACGTTGGCAACTGTCACCATCTCGTCAAGGACCAAACTGCTCAACTATACCACCATGGTTCAACATTTCCTTGGCACCTTGCAATTGCCCATGGCTGTCTACATGCTAGACTACTATTTGCCCATGCTCAGCCCCAATGAAGGCTATAATGAAACAGGGTTAACAATGCAAAGTGCAGGACCTATCCGTCAACCATGGCAACCCATTACTTTCGAATTCCTCTTCAAAGGCAGCGAATTTGGACACTGGAAAGTCAAAGGCGGGCAAGATGCATTTGCGTTCCGACATCCAAGCCTGGGCAAAACTGAAGTGTTCAGCCTCCTAGCCAGCGATGCGCACCATCACAAAGTCAGCCCCATCGGCACGGGTAGGCTTATCGCAATGGTAGGTACCGCAGAAGCTCCAGCTGATGACGGAGGAGACCTTCAAATCCTGTTTGGGTTGGTCCTAGCCATCACGCCACGCGCATCCAAAAGCAAGGATGAACTGGCTGCCTCCCGTATATACAGACAGTGCAACCCCAGATTCATCGAAGTAGCCTTTCTCTCAGGGCCAGCCATTGAATTTTTTGCGAAGGAACAGCTTGTAGCCCTCCAAGACTGGTATAGTGCCTCCGGCTAGCACCTGGACCCCATTGATGCGACCGTTCAGGGACAGAAAAGCCCGGTCCCAGGGACCTTCTTTCTACATACAATGTGGATGTTCGGATGTACCAAGCCTACCCGAGAGGTTACCGCTGTCGCACAAACCCCCCCGTGCAGATACCACCTGGGATTAGGCATCTACAATGTCCAAACGGCAGTTGAAGGAATGGAGGGCAACAAAAAATCACATTTCTTGCATTTGTGCGGCCAGTTGCTACGCCTAGTGCTAATTCCATGTCACGTAGAGGGTGAGCTTCACCCCTGGACCCGCTCCACTGCACTATCCTTTGCCGCTGAGCTCGACGGACATGTCTTGGGTACACTCTGTGCAGTTACAATGGCGTTGCTCACCAATCGGTTAGACCTGTGTATCCAAGGGCTTTTCGGAGCAGGCAAGTCGAAATCGATGGCAATCCTCATCCTGGCCTTGATTGAAATCGATGCTACTGACAGCCTCAAAATATTATTCATCTGTAAAGAGAACTCCGGTACTAGATCCTTTGCTGACCTCCTCCTATGGCTCGACCCCCCGTCGGGGGTGTTTGGGCGCATAGGTAGGCTAGTGGGAGACCAAGAACGTAACAAAAGTAGTTACTCCCACACGAAATTCGACATACACCCAAGAGAAAGAAGGCAAATGCTGAATAAGTGTCAGTTAATTTTAGCCACCGGGGGAACGGTAGCCCAGGATCTTACCATGCAATGGTCCACAATGGGAGGCTTTATGCAAGAGCTCTCCCTCCTGGTCATTGATGAAGGCCAGCAATATGGTACTGACCGAGAAATTGCAGTCATCAGCCTGCTGAGACAACAACCCCTGGTCCTGTGGACAGGAGACTCTGAGCAGACACCTGGCGGCATTGATCGTGCAGCCCGCAACGCAAAACGATCACGACAACTCCTGTTGGCCAAGAAGCATGGGCTGCGAAGCGACCGCAATTATTACATGCCAGCTAACCTTGCCGATGCAATGATCCGACTGCTGGACGGTTCTGCCAATGAAGGTTTAGCGGCTCTTAGTCAAATCCTCAAACGAGGACAGCCCACGTTAGGTCAGCTATGGACAAGTCACCTCTCGCCGCAGGATGTGGAAGACCTCAGGGCAGCCAGCACTGTTCTTCCAGGCCTCAAAGCCCAATTTGAAGCCGCCCAGCCAAATATGCAACGGCACTCCCGATTTGTGGACTCAGAACTGCTGGCAGGTACCGCTATTAATTTTCCACGGTCCCTCGTGCGCCTTGCCTGGATCTTGCAACATGCCGCTACTCTCCTACCCATGGCTGGCGACATACAAGCAGTTTTAAACTCCCAGACCGCCGGAGTGAGTGACATCCATGCTTGGGGGTTAATGCTTCCCTCCAGTTCTAGGGTTAGTCCTGTGACATACCATGCAGTGGTTGCAGTTAGATATCCCGATCTTTGCAGGCAGATCAATGGCCTATGGGAACTAGGAAGTTTTGCCTCGGGAGGACTTCCCGACAAGCCACCAGGGTTCCAATTAGTGCTTTGGGATACTAATGCTAGGATTAACGGGTTGGTAGCGACAGATCTAGAGACTCTTGTGTCAGAGGTACTCACCCCCTTCCCACACAATGCTGGATTTGCTGATGGACTTTTTATAATGACCACAGCAACTGATCACAAGAACAACTTGAACCGCTCCGTGCTCAAACGGGATTATGTCCGCACCCTGCGTGTCGAAACAATAGCCAATTCAGCAGGAGGAACAGCACAGGTATCAATCGTAGCTCAGCCCAGTATTGGATTTCTAAACACCAAATACTACTCCAATGGCTCCCCTACAGAAGATACCGAAGACTGCCTTGGCAGAATCACTGTCGGACTCACCCGGTCCAAATCGTTAACCTTGCTTGTCTCCCCGCTGGACATGATGGGGCTCATGGGCATGGCGCAGGTGATTGCGACAATTGCATACGGCATCCGGGGCCTCCGGAGAGGAGAAACGACATGGAGGTGGCCAGACTTTGATCCTGACCCAGTTCAAGAGAATCTAGCACAGTTAAGCCGGTGGTCACTGAATTCGGCACCAACCTGGGAGTTCCCTCCCCTTGCAATCGCCAATCAATACTACGATCAGCAAGCCGGCGAAGTGAAGCGAGCGAGATACCGTCTGATATTGGTGCGCGGGTCGGACCTTCGCTGGCTAAGCAGGGAGCGCCTCCAAGAAGTTAAAGCAGGCTTAAAAACTCAACATAAGTGGCTCCCGGAGCAGAATCTCCCTTTCTCTGAAGTCGTCCTATATGCCTACGCGGCTGATCGCACACCCTTTCCCACCTACGTGTGCCTACCCTCAGGACTGTACAAAGCCCGCACCGGGCAAATAGTAGCGCAGACGGGCCCAGAACAGGAGATCCTGTCCCTGCCTGGCATATACTTCTTTGATGGATGGCGATTACACCCGAAGTTGCCGATCCCAGACCACTTGCCGCGCGCAAAAGAAGCGCCAGTCCAAGGCACCGCTCTCAATGCACCTGCACCTGATACGGAACCCAAACGGTCGCCTGAAGAAGAAGCGAGAGACATCCTTGCCGTAGCTGCCAAGAACCAGCCCGAAGATGGGCCAAACACAAGAAGGGCAGCTGTCCGCGCATGCAAGTACTTAAGAGCTATGGTCAACCAATATGAGACCACCATCCAAGCCGTGCATATAGCCGCCCGCACCCATACGCAAAAAAGCAAGGGCACGGTAGGACCTGCAGTTGACTATCGCCCGCAAGGAGAAGCCCTCCCAGTTATCTCCGCAGACCTAACATCCGAATTGCTGCATTGTTTGTCCACGCTCCCAGACCCATGGCCCCTGGCCAAGATCACCATAGACATGGAGAAACCGAGCCAGTGGGTCTCAAAGTTGTGCAGACTTTACTTTGCTGACGAGTATGCCAAGCGAACAGTTGGACTGCCCTCACGTAGGCATGTCCCGGACATTGCGGGTGCACTACGAGCAGTCCAAGCCATCCTCCCCAAACTCGAAGTCAAAATGATTGAATTTTTAGCTGAATGGATGGTCACTCTTCTAATGCCAGCCTCGCACGTATTGGAAGTGAGGGCACCTCACCTTTCCTTTATGATGCTCAAAGAATACTGGTTTAGAGAGCTGTACCTAGGCCTGAAAGTCACAGCATCCTTCGACCGCTCTGAATCATACACCAGAGTGATCGATGGTCAGGTAAGATGTATCACGCCTGAAGTAAGCCGCAGAATTTGCAGGTCATTTGGAATGTGCAGTTTATCACAGTTTTTGTGCCGGCATGGATGATCCCGCCCGTCTACCATAGCCTGCGCAGAGAAAGCATTAAAACCGCTAGTTCTGCAAGTCCCATAGGTGTCCAGTCGGTCCGTCCCACCTGGTTTGAAGACACAACACCCAAGGATACCGCATCCCAACCACCTCAAGACCCTCAGAAGGAGCAGCCCCAGCCACTACATGGGCTAAAGTTAGTCATCAAAGAAGAGGTGTTACCCACGAATGACCAACCAGAATTCCCTTCGCTCGAACTGTTGGCTGGCAGAGGCCTTTTAGCACCTGACACATGGAAGTGCAAACGTGCGCAAGTTAGCCTCAAAGCAACTATTGATGTCCCTATGTTGGGTACAATCATAGAGCAAAATGGGGATGGACTCCTGGAAGACTCCCACATGCCCGTGGGATGGCCACTCCACATCGATGGTGCTGTCAGACAATGTTGTATTCACAGAGCCGCTAGCCTACAAGAATTAGATGATATGCTCAAAGAATATGACATGAAAAGGGATTCAGTTGAAATCAACCACGACGCGCCTCAATGGTCCCATCATGCAGTGTGGAACCGACGGTATATGGAACCGAAACCAGGATATACACTGGAACAACTATGGGCTGACTCCGAGCCTGCCATAAGCAAGAAAACAACCACGTCATATGAAGTGCAAACAAATGACGTCCAGCGTGCAGTAGCGGCCATTCAGCACCTCCCATCCCCAATTCCACCCGATAGCCCCTTCCTAAGAGCGTTAGGGACAACAGCTGCTCTCAAAGCCCCACCACAAACTGACACCCTAGCGCAAAGAGCCCTGGAGGAATGGGAACGCACTTTGTGTGAAAACAAGGCAGTGGCAATCCTCGCCGAGGTGCAAGCCGGCCGACCAACTATAATCCACAAAGATGGTGGCGAAATGCTTATTGCCATTGTCCTTGACAGGCCACTAGCGGAAGCGAAGGAACTAGTTGATGACCCTGCAGCATTCACTCGCGAAATGACGCGAATCCTGCGCGACAAGCAAACCCACCCACTCATCGCCCAAATGATGAGACCAGCGGAGAGCAGTGATCCACCCCCCGCCACTGCTGCAGTCAGTGGCGCTAGTGGCAGTAGAGAAGAGAACCTCGCACCACCTCACACGTGCAGTTCCAGTAAACCACTCGAGGTGACGTAGAGTACCCAAGTTTCCCATCCATGCATTCAGCCTGTACCTTAACTTAAGTTGAGCGGCGTTGTCACCATGGGGTACTCATGGTTGATTACTGCCCTCTGCGACTACCTTTGCTGTCAGCATGCCGGAGCCAGTATGGGACGGGAGGCGGTGGGGGGCGGTTATAATAATTCTTTTCAGGGTTTTTAAGTTGTTTTGTTCGTGTTGTTCTACCTTAATTGTTGCATGGTAGTGTAGTGTGATGTCAAAGTACATCTCGCCATGGTGCCTGTCGCCGTTTGACCTTCGCTCAACCAATTATTCGACCGGCCCAATGATCTTCACCACACCTTCACATGCCCTTTCCCGACCAAGGTTGCAACACGGTGCGTGCCAGTTGAATGCCCTGAGGCTTTACGTCTACCTACAAACCTGTAGACAACGCAGTCCTTTGGAATGGAACGACCGACTCCTATCAAAGACGCCGCTGTCCATCGTCTTGCAAAGTCCATTACTCAACTGACCCTCTGCCAGGTCACTACCAGTGAAGTTGATGAAGCCACGAAACTCCTAGAGAAAGCATGCCAGAAACTCCAAGGAATACAAAGTATCCCATCTCAGAGAGTCACTGATCTTGAAGCGTCCATACGCCAGCTCCGCCAGATCGGCTGTATATTGGATAGTTGTACGATATCTGCCAGTTACGAAGTAACCCAGGCGCAGAAAGCCATACTACAGCTTGATCATACAGCCAAAGGAGCCAGCACGTCATCGGAAGAGCTTAATGCGCAGATATCACCACGCACTGATGATGAGCACAATCTCCCATACCATGAGGACTATTGGCAAGAGTGGTGATTACCGCAACCACAATGGTGATTACCGCAACCACAATTTTGATGCTGATGCGAAGAAAAGACAACTGAGCACAGTGTCTTTCAGCCCTCGTGCAATACACATGGATAACCCTGGCCAATATGATGATTGGAAAAGCACTTCTGAGCGGACTCTGAGTGTGCCCTGAGTGCCGTAGCTTCCCTGTCTTTTTCACCTTAGATCATGTTTCACTCTCCTGTTTCACTGCGGTAGTTTTTCTCACCACTTTGTTGCGACCCGGCTTTGTCGGTGTTTGCTTCAAAGTGTCAGGGTGAATGTCATGCCGTGAAGGCTGCTCTTTGTGATCTCGGGGATCCTGGCTGGGGGGATCCCTGGTTTCCGCATTGAGCTTTGTTGCTTCCTGCACCCTGCTGTGGCCCATGGTGATTTTGTGGTTTTTCCTGTTGTTGCTTTGTTTTATGGGCCTGCCAATATGACACAAAAGTTGTCATCTGCATGCGCCGAGATGATACTAAGCTATCACCCCTTGCCTCAACAGATCTTTTTCACCCATAACTGGAACCTGTCACGTCACTGCTTTGTGGTTGTGTGGTTGTTTGTTTTTTGTGTGGTTTTTGTTTGTTTGTGTTTGTTTTTGGTGTTGTTTTTGCTTTTGTTTCTTTGTGTTTCGGTTCTTGTTCTCTGGTAACGTGACAAGGGAATAGGACTATGTATCGGTCCTCTACCAGTTTACTTTTGCGGCCACTACAGCTTCGGCCCCTGCGTGAATTAATTAATTAGTCTCAATGCAACATGCTTGGAAACATGTTGAACGACCTGGCGGAAGCCATACGGCGTTGGACGGAAAAAATGTCTACCTGCATTTTGATTGCCCAAACTCGCACAAAACGTAGGCCTCACTTCCCGCTCAAAAATGGCTCTTGTGAGATGCCCACGTGCATTGCGATTGCGCAGGCTCGCTCAAAGTCTGCGCCGCGGTGTGGGCCTGCGGCGTTTTCATTGTAAGTTCTTGCATAAACGGGCTCTTGTGGAGATCCTGCTGCATTCCTTTCAAAGAGATCCTTGCGTGATCGGGTACTGGCCCTTAGCAGAAGATCTTGTGGGGGCCCTGGTGAGATCCTGTCTAAAAGGTCCTTGCGTCAAACTCTCTTAAACTTGCTTTGTGGTAAAAGTGCTTGTATGAAAACTCTTGTGGGAGGCTCTTGGGAGGTTCTTGTATTAAGATCTTGCACGATTCTCTCCAGCAGCAGCAGATCCTTTTATGACCACCTCGTGAGCTTTTCCTAGGGGTCCTGGCATGAAGATCTTGGTCAACGTGTTTTACAAGTCCTTGTGAGAAGCTTTTGTGGAGATCTTAGTGATATGCTGTCAGAAGCTTTTGCATGATCCTGTACACGTCCTTGTGAGAAGCTCTTGAAGACGTTCTGGTGAAATCCTTTAGGTGTCCTTTCAGTCATAGTGGGGATCCTGTTGAAATCCTTCTCAAGAGACCTTGTGTTAAGATCTTGAGGATCTTCTGCATTGGTGTTTGTGTGATTTTCCTGGGATGCCCATAAAAAATTATTCTATGAAAATTTTGTGAGTTCTTTTATTTAGTTTTATGTAGTTCTATATAGAAGTTTGTGCTGCTGCAGTTGCGATCATGTTTAACGTCATTTGTTATTGTTCCATAGCTCTTGCTTGTATTTGGTACATTGGCTTCTTGCCCCCACACGCTGTTTGGGGCCTCTTGCCGGTGTAATTTTTTGGGTTGTTTCCAACATGTAGATTGCACGCAACAGCAGCCAAAACAGGAATCCAAATTTGACATGCAACCATTTGAATGATTATCATGGTTCAACCCTCTTCAACAAAATTTGTTTGTCCTCAAAACCTCCATCCAATTGGTGTCAGTTTTGGAAATTGTGAAAAATCAAATGCCATTTCCGTTTGCCACAAATGACACCATGATACCCCATGTTCTTCTTGGCACCATGCCAAACATTTTTCAGTGATCAAATTGGGCCGCACGACCCATGTTTAATTTTGTGTTGTTTCGGCAAAAACATGCACAGTCAAGACAATCTTGACAAACGTTTTTACCCAAACATACCACTGAATGGTTTTACCCAAACATATCACTGAATGGTTGGTTTTACGGAACACACGCACAAATTGCATTAATACTGTTTTCTGAAAAAATGAATGAAACAACCTGTGCAAAAAAATCCCAAAACCAGGATGTGCTGCCAGATTTTGCATCGTCACGCGACTTCTGCTTTGACGTTGCAATCCATAAAATGGGTTCGCGGTCATTGGGTGCTTGCGTGCAACTTGTCAAAACTGGACGAGTCCAGTTGTACATATTTGGGCCGGTTGTTTTTTTACCACAATTTTTTACACGTTTTTTTTGTGAATCAATTGTCACATGGAGGTCATCCGACCTCGAATTGCAAACACGCATGTGTGCGGTTTTGTGCAAACAAACAAGACGGTGTGGAGGGTGATTCGCATGCAAATTTCACAGTCGTTGCCGGCGCTGCCAGCATTCAAAATCATGTTTGGCCATGAAATAGCAGGTAACGTGTCCTTCACATATGACTGACAACATGATATGTCCGCATGTTTGCATTATTGGACAAAAATATCGTCAATATGACTGTTGAATCTAGCAAACAAACTGAAAAAATCCACCATGATACAAACGGGAACGCAAACAAGTGGAAATGCTGGATCGGGTAAAATCTCGACAATGAAACAACAAATTTTATTAAACATCGTTGTCTATTAGCGGTGCTCGCCTGCATGGTGTTGGTGACGACGAAGGTTGTGGCCTAGAAAGGCCCTATATGCGCTGAATTTGACAATCTTTGTTGCATGGGTACAACATGCAAAGACAGTTTGCACGGAACATACCGTTGCGCTGCCGAAAGCTTTGCGCAGCATTTGTGACGTCAGGCCATGCTGAACCTATCGTTCGAAAAACCTGAGGCCGCTGAATTTGGGTGTTGTGGGTGTTGGCACAACTGTGGCTTGGTAACAAGTGACAGCCGCTTGAACTGCTGCCAGGTGACCACTGTGATCAGGTGGTTGCTTCGCTTCATTCTCGTCATTTTTTTGGCCTGGTTTGGGCCTTGGACACAAACCCTTTCACAGCAAATTTATTGATTTTTTGGTTGCTCCAAAGTTCGATTTTCAGTTGTTTCCATTGACCCGCACAATCATTTGTATGTTACTGTTGTCAATTTATCAAATCGCATGGTATGGAGCTTACAACAAATCGTTTGATCAATCAAAAGTACTTGTCCAAACTTTGGCCAGCGAGGCTTGTGCGACAACGCACAGAGCAGGCTTGTTTGCAAACAGGGACTAGTTTTTGTATGCATTCTTTCTGTCATAGCAGTGGATATTTCATGCAAGTGAACCAGAGCAAAACCTTCAATGGTCCTGGAGATTTTTTTTAAAACTAATTGCATCTTCCCAAATTGCAGCTGGAACTGCAGCTGCAGCTGGAGCTAGGAGGAGGAAGACGAGTGCGAGGAGAATGATGAAGTGACCGATGCCAGGGCACGGTCCAACGGCCTCAGGCTAACTGATGCGACATGACGCGACATTTTTTTCCAATTTTGGAGTGTAAAACTGTGTGTGTTGTTGTCGTCTGTTTATGTTGTTTGCGAAATTTCTCGGTTCAACTTTCCTCAAAAAAAACGTCGCTTGCAAGTGTTTGCTTTGACCAGTCATATCTTCTCTGTCAGGTCCAGAGGGAACACGCGGCCGACCAGACTTCAGCCTCGTCACCGCCCAAAATGCAGTGCTTTCAATGCTGTTTTCTCATGCCCCCGGATTTGAATGCAGGAACTCGCAAAGCAGTTGGGGAGAATGGACAATTTCAGAAAGGGTTGGATACTCGACCATTGGTCGCCACACGTTGCCCCAAGGACGCGATTCGCACGGTCCCCAGAGACAGATGTCAACTGTAGATGGGCCTTGAAGGCTCCAAGTTACCAAAACAACCAACTACGAATTTGTTTCTCAAACCTCTGCCGAAATGCGTACCATTTTCCCACCCTGACTTGACAGGTACAACGCTGCAACCCGACAAAGAAAAGGGTTGTCCACCAGCAACGATCCCGCTGATTTTGACTCGAACATTGACAAGGCACGCCATCTCCATCCTCTTCCCTGTTCTTTTTCGGTTTGGACATGGGGGATGGGTATGTTTTTGAATTTTTTGCACTCCAAGAATCTAAAAAAAAATCTCATCGGTTTACCTTATTTCATCATTAACCATTATTACTGTAACCAATCGTTATCCCATCATTATCTCATCATTAACAATTATATCCCATTGTCATCCATTGTTCAGGGGACATTTAGTTCGCAAACTCCGAGCTACGGACGAATGTCCATGGCTAGTTTTGTTATCAGGTCAACCACAAAGGTCGCAACAGCATTTCGCAGGTGGGAACACTAGAGGAGAGTAACAATTCGGGAGCATGTGAATTTGCGGGTGAAACCACTTTCGCGCGCGAAACCATGTGTTTTTACAAGTATGGTGGCTCCTGGGGTCGCGAAAGTGGGGTCTGTGTCTCTAGTTTCTGGGCCTCGATCTGGGAAAGCTGTTGACAAAAAATGCACGAGACTTTCGCGAGAGCTCGATTTGCACTTCAAAATGTTAAAAAACGAAGGGAGTTGGGATAGCGCTGGATTTGTGCGCAAGCTATTTCTGCTCCGACACGGCGTCGGTTTGATGGTCCTTTGCGGCCGGGATTGCAAGTGCTTGTGACAAAACGCATTGGCACGGATGCGCGCAGGAAAGCAACGCCACTGCTGCTGCAGCCATCCTGCTTTTTGGTATAGCAGCTGGAAGGTTTGAAACGCATTGTCAAGGCTCCGGGAAAGGTACCTCATGAGCATAGTGCTACTCTTGTGCTAGGTGGGATTGTAGCTGGAGGTTGCTAATTGCAATGTAACAGCTGCGTGAAGAAAAGAGCCGGGCTACAGACCAGGTAGCTAAGAGGAGGAGGAGGTGGCTCAGAGCAGAAGCGGGTCAGAGAAGAAGTAGCCCAGAAAAGAGGCTGCTCGAAAAGAAGTAGCAAAGCGAAGTCAGCGAAGAGGTGGCTCAGTGAAGAAGTAGCTCAACAAAGAGATAGCTCACTCCTCCATTTGTTCGTTCATTATTCGTTCTTTCATTGATTCACTCGTATATTCACACGTTCTATTGGTTGATAGATAGATTGATTGGCTGCTTGGTTGATTGATTCTGGTTTGTGGTTTGGAACATTTTCTATTTTTCCATATATTGGGAATAATAATCCCAACTGACTAACAATTTTCAGAGGAATTGAAGCCACCAATCAGGGTTGATTGATTGATTGATTGATTGATTGATTTTTTTATTCATTCATTCATTCATTCATTCATCCATCCATCAATCCATCCATTCATTCATTCATTGATTGGTTGGTTGATTGATCGGATGAGGATGAGCAAACATTTGGGAAGGATTCGTCCCTGGATTCCTTGGCAAACGTGATTGAGAACCATCCTAGTTTTGATAGGTACCCAAGTAGCTTGACCTATTGGACTTAGTGCAATTTTTCACCCAGTTTAGCGACATGACAAGTTCAACCCCAATGTTCGCAGCTCTTTGTTCCCAAAGATAGGATTCGATTTACTTCTGTATCGTTTGTTTCGCTTCAATTATGCAGCTGGTGCTCTTGACAACTGCTGTGGCTGCAAGTCTTGGCCAGACGGATGTGTCAACATGTGGTGCTTTTTCCAGCACGGACGGCAAGTGACAGTTCAGCCTTGCTCCAAGTGGCCTCCGTGCGCGAAACCTTTCCTTGTCACAAGTAGTGAGGCTGCAGGAAACAGGTGCCAAGACCTCGCGGTTCACCTTTTGGGTTTGCTGGACCGAAGCATCAGCAGCTGATCGATTATTTCAAGTATGTTTATTTTCCGTTCTTTTTGGGATCATGATCCCATTTGATTTTTCTTGCGAGCGTTGAAACAATGAACCTGGAATGACATGGTAATGGCTTCCATGGACGACTGGCACAGTTCGCGGGATTTGGCCTGTGTCTGGGGGGTACAGAATGTGAGCATTTCCCGAAAATTGACCGCGCAGATCTACAGTGCTGTGCCAGTGTTTGGAGAGGATGAGACTTACATTGCTTTAGTCGTGGAACACAACTGTGATGCTCAGTCGGGGGGATATAGGGCAAATGGATGGGCGCAAAATTTTGACATTTTGGTCATGCTCTTTGCTGGACCTGATGGATCACACAAAACGCAATTGATAGCACGTGGGCAGTCATGGGTGTATCCTTGGCCACGCGACGAACGGGAGAGCAAACAATTTGAGGTCTTGTTGGAGGACAAAACTTGAACAAACGTCGGCATGGTTCTGGCAGAACCTGATCCAAAAATATTGGGGTACCTTGTTTTTTTTGTTTTTGGTTATAAGTTATAATTATACATGTTTGAATGAACCTCGACATTGATACATGGCATAAGAACAAGGTTCTTGCGATTCGTGTTGATTCCTGTTGGTTCCCAAAGCAGCATATGAGTTGAAATCCGGACAGTTGCGATTCAATTCCTTTGCGGCTTGGTTATCATCGATGTCAGCTATCCGGTTCGTGTTGCAGCAGTTTGTTTCAATGATATTTTTGTTGAACATTATTGTGGTTGAATTAAGTATCATCCGAAATACCTCAAGGAAAAAAACAATAAGCCTCTGGTACAGAGAAAAGCGGGTGTTGCTGCCTCCGAAAAAAAACACAAGTGTTCCTCTGTGGTTTCCTTTCCTGGTTTTCCTTCGTGGTCTTCATTCTGGTTATTACACGCGTGGCCCAGCGTGTCCCCTGCAAGTTTCACACATGACATGCGCAACTGTGCTCTCTCCGCAGCCCCGTCCTTTGCAGTTCAAGAGTTGCTGCCGCTTTTCAGTTTTCAATGTATCAAGGGACACACGAGCCCGGGCCCAGGCCAAGCGGGAGCATGAATCCAACAGAACGCACACCACCGCCACCACCATGTGTGCTCAACCATTTCCAACATTCGCCAGTTGCCGCTTCGGGGGCCAATTTACTATCGAAATCGGTCACATGTGTTTCATGTGTGGCACCAACTCGTGAGATGGGTTGAAACTTGCAGTCACCTACGGAGACACAACATTGCAACGATAAATTAGTCAAAGCTTGCGCTTTTTGTCGGTCCTGGATGATTTAGGTTGGCTGCGGTGGTTTGTCAAAATGATGGAGTGATTTAGGTTCAATTCCCGACTTGGTATGCTCCTACATTGCACAATATTACCGTTTCTTTTTTCTTGTTGGGGAGAAGATGTTGGTGACCCCCTCACGGTTGAATAAAGTTCAGTATCGTCTTTCAATGGAGCAATTCTTTGGGCTCGTGGTCCAGTCTCCGATTCAGCGATGCACAGCATGTTGAATGGTCATTGATAGTGCTTGATGCAAGTTGCCTCAGAGGTTTTTCGTGCAGACTAAAAACTGCCACTTCTGACAATCGTTGCCTTTGGCTGTATGCTTGGCCTGCGCAGTTAGATTCTTTGTGGGTTTGCGCAAGACAAAGTTGGACATGAAGGTCATCCCTGACAATTTGTTTATGAACTTGTCATTGTCACCTGGTGCTTGGGCAGGTCCGATGCCATAACTACAATGCTGCGCTAAAGACCCTTAGGTTCTGCGCTTCTACAACTTTGAAAGCCAGTTTCTCAATTCAGCAAACCTCAGCTTATACCATGCGCGGTGCGAACGCAATTGTTTTGCCCTAGGCAGCTGAACTTTTGGAAGTGTGCTGTGCCGGGGCATCGCCGGACCAATCCCTCAGTTGAGTTTTCTTCTCGCGATGATGTGCGTGCAGCCCTGGCATTGCAGGAACGTATGGTTGAAAAATGATTGCGGGCTGTGGGCGTTTCCGTCCTGGTGTGTGTTTGGCCACATCTTTCACGAACCCAAACACTCAGAAAAGAGTCTTCAATCCAAACACACAAGATTTGTCCTCAGGCACAGCGATGGCAATGTGGGGAAGTCACCATATACCCGTCAAAAAGCCGGAGCACCAATGAATCCTTGGTGAGTTGATGGAAGATGGCGATATGTATAGTTTTGTGACACCCCTTGACTCGAAATTTTTGTTTGCGTGGGAACATCACGATAAAACATTCATCTTGCATGGAAGGTGGTGGGAAATGCCATCCACGATTGTCATTCCATTTTAAGGCCGTGGGTGGTCTTGAATTTCTCATGTTGGCTAAGAAATCAGAAACAAGCCGATTTGCAGGAAGCCATGACCAGGCATCAGGGATTGTCCTGGACTGTGGATATGATTGAAGCTCATGAAGATGAACTTGGACTCTTTCTGGTTTGGGCTGATCCAAGCGATATTACAGGAGATGACATCGAGCCGTCAAAAGGACGCAGACTGAATATGAAGACGAAGAAGAGTTCAACATTCCTCTTCCTGGTGGGGCCACCCCAGCGGTTGAAAGGGATGACGCTTCGCTGTATCACTTGCTCGTAAACCCCATCACAAAGTCTTCAAAGCCGGATGAGATCACAGCTGCGTATGACATTAGAAACAAGAATCTGATCGTTGCAAGAATATGCGCATGCCCCGATACACGCGAATCTTTGGAAGTTTTCTTGGCCATCCCTGACCAAAAATTCATTGCCAGAGTGTCTATTGGAGGGCCTGATGGAGAAGTTCATTGACTATCATGAACAATAACACCCATTTGTAGAGGTTCGGACTTTTCGTGGTCTTTTTTTTGGAAACCATTCTGGTCCCACATGGGATGAGATTCTTTGAATTGTTCCTTGCACGCCATTGGGGATGGGAGATATTTTGAGAATATGGAGCTTAGATTCCTCCTGACACGCTTATTTTCCGAGACACCAAGGTGAGATCCAACCAAACATGGGGAAGCTGTGTTTTTCTGCGTGTCACTGTCGCCAACTGAAAACTGGGATGCATGCCCGGAGGAGCATGAACCTGCAGGGACGAAGATGGGTCCCGACTTTGATAGGTTTCATTTCCATCAATTTAAACGCTGCATCACTGAACTTCTTCAGGACATTGGTTTAGGAGATGTTTGACATGGTTGTGTTCAATTGGAAGGTTGATAAAAAAGTGCAATTTTGTAAACTTGCCGTTCATGACTATTGATGAAGTTCTGTTGTATGAGCAACCCAACGTGATGCCATTGATGGGAATGGACATTGGGGATGGATTCAATTTCACATTGATCTTGTTTTGGGGAAGATGATCTGTATATATATATATAAATGTATATCTCATCATCACCCATGATGAAGACATGCATCGACAAGGCACAACCTCAAATCAAAAAACAGACCCATGCCAGCAGGTGAATTGGAAGGCAGTATCCCAGGTTTTTTTGCAGTTCTGCGGTATTGCATGGATTGGAAACAGGCTTTGAAAGGCAAAATCAATGCTGTCTTTAGGCATTGACTTTCACCGAGCCACGCAGGCAGCAGAAGCTTTCATGGCCACCCAGGACACACATTGAACCAGGTTCCGAATCTCAAAGACCACCGGCCCATCCAACTCCTGCGCCCAATTAGGGTTCAGCATAGAGTTGATACAACCCGGATGCAGAGGGTTTTCCGAGAAAAAAGAAGACAAACGCAACTGAAGCGACTTGGTGTTTTCCCACCCAAATCAACAAGTCCAAATCCAAAATGGCAAATTTGTGGCAGCGCAGGTCAAACTGACCTCCCTTCTGGAGGGAGTATCACTGGCTAACACACGACGACATCCAGCGCATCATTGAATCCAAACGGGAATTGGGCCCATGTGCTCATGCAGTTTTGATGGCCCAGGGATGCCTTTGCGTCTAGGGAATTGCCGCTTCCATTCTCCCAGAAACAAATTGTCGTGAGTTGGAAGATGCAATGATGAACAGGGCTTGGGTCCAGATTGGAGTCATCCAATTAGTGTAGGTGAACAAACGATGACGACGGATGTCATGAGATCATCCAAGGACCTGTCAAACATGTACATTTTTTTTGAATAGTCAGAACCTTTGATGGCAGACATGTTCTGAAACATCAGAGACCAAGAGCTGGTTGAGCAAAGCGGGTTGACATCCTCACTGATGCAAGCAATCTGGACTGGAAAACAGTTGATTGAAGCACAGACCGGCGTCACTCAGAGGATCAAGCTGCACACCTTGGAGTTGCTGACGGGCAGAAACTCAAGATATGGCATTCGACTCACCAAGGACAGTCTGAAACTGCATGGATCATCTAGAAAAGGATCAACTTCAATACCCCCAAAAGGCATCATGGAGCTTAAACGCAAGGTCAAAGCGGGCTTCGTGTTTACCCCCCACAAGGGAAAGCCGAATGAGCGCAACAAAGAATGAAAAGAAAGGCTCAGATTCAAGAACCATTGAGCCTGATGATCTGATAGACGCATTGCCAACATATGGAAACAAAAAGGGGGCTCCAAGATCTGCGAATCAAAAAACCGGCCAAAAGCTGAGGGACCGGAATATATGAAGAAACGCACATAGGGCTGTCCAAATGTGAGGCGCAAATCCAAAAGTGGTCAGGGAAAATGGCAAAAGTTGAATTTTGATATCGCTGGTGTGCGAACTTTCTTTTCGGAACAATTGAGAGCATCCCTTGCATGTCAATCGTGCACATCAAGACACCAATCCCGCGAGCATCGGTCCGTAGAGAATTTTGACCAGGAAATCACCAACGGCTGAGATCTCCCAAGACTGGAGAGGTGAAAACGCCTACTCAAGAACCTCAAAAAGGAACAGCATACCCCTACATGAAGCCAATGGCCAGTCATATGCATCCAAAGCTGATGCTTACTGGGTGTTCCAAGGTTGCCGCCATACATGTTTTTTTGGATGGATCCAGTTTCACTTCTTTTGCATGTGTATGACCTCCGAGATGAACCATATCGCCTATGACACGGGGCTATCTAGGACCCATGGTTTCTTTCATGGATCTGGTGCCTCTGAAAAACATTGAAGAATTCCTGACCTGTAGTAGAAGCGGTCCAATTCTCGCGCGCGGAATAATTGACCCGAAGAAAACGCCTGACTTGATTCACAAATCCTACATGTCCACATAACATGTGCCGTGCCATGTTCCGTGCCGAGGCCCAATAGCTGGTTGTAGCAATAAGTAGAGGCAGGTGGACATCACAGTATGCCAAAACTGTGGACCACCACCTGAAGCGGGGTGCTAACATGTTAGAAAAAAATAACATCGCCCAGCGTGGCCCCTGCAAGTTTCACACATGACATGCGCAATTGTGCTCTCCCTATCTCTTGCAGTTCAAAAATTGCTGCCGCTTTTCAGTGTATCAAGAGACGCACATTATTTGCATAATTGAACAAACTGCGACCGCGTATCTGATTCCCAAAGTCAACAAAGAAGATAATAACTTGTCGAGTTGGTTTCAGGCAGCACGAGACGATGGCATGTGTCCGAGACGTTTTCTACGTTCCTCCAAAAACCACTAGTCAGAAACGGCTAAGACGGCCTGTTAGTGGCCCTGTCAATCAATGGGTCGAATGGATGGAGTGGTCCTCTATGCATGGTCTGGAGCACTTCTTAATTTACAGTACACCTTCGAAGGCACCGACGTGGTTGCAATTGATCTTATGAAACCCTATCTTGATGCTTGCATTGGAAGCAGGGTTCATTTCCAGTTTTTTCACCCGCTCGAGATGGCTCGTCAAGGGCACTTCATGAATGATTGCATATACCGCGCAATGAATCATGCAAAATGGCTCGCAACAAGCATGGATGGATGAGTATCTGGTGATCCCGGGTGAAGTGAAGTATTTCGATGGGGGCCACATCTTGAAAGAGCAAGGCAAGGGCTCAAATTATGTCAAATTCATCAGCAAAAAATCGTTTCATTTCCTTTTGGTGAATCACAGTTAAGTGCCAACTATTTTACAATTAAAATTGCAGTAGCAAGAGTGTATTTGGATGTTCGTTTTCTTGGTTTTACTTCGTTTTGGGTCCGGCCCTCATTGGTTTCTTGGAAAAAAAATTGGAGGACAAAATTGCCGGTCTTGAAGTTCCAAGTGTTCGTTTTGCACGAGCACGTCCCGACACCTTTGAGATTTCATCTCATCACTGGGTTCCCAGTCAAGGAGCGCCGAAGCAGTTCATAAACATTGACAACGACTATCGAACCTCGATCGACTCCCTTACACAGTTCAAGGCTTATGAAAGTGGATCCAAAGCTTGCAAGCATCCATCAGTACAGGATCCCAGGGAGGTACCTGGACTATGAACATTTAGACTTCAATGATCCAGTTGCCAACATGACAGATGAGACGCTCCAGAAGAACATGCCTTTGTTGGAAGCAGCAATTGCGAAACGGCCCAAAATGCAAACGTCAGCTGTGAAGGGTTTTCTGAAGAATTTAGCGCAGAGGCAACCGCCAGACACTGGCAGCGCAGCTGCGGCACACAAAATACAGTAACCTGAGGTAGCCTCAGTCATTCTGTGACGTTCAGCGCGTCTTCGAAAAAAAAGGTGTCGCCATTCATATCTCTGAGTCATCTTGGTTTGAGCGCTGCAGCCAGAGATCATCTCATGTACGATTTATGCACGAATGATTAAAGTTGCAACATGTTGCGGGTAGGGGAGTCAGGACCGAGCAAACACAATGTCTTGCCCCCAACATGCAGAACAATTTGTAATGTAAATCACAACAGTGAACATGAACTTACACCATAGAAATCATACCACTAAATAACAACATATATGAGAACGCACAACAAACATCAAAACAAACACCAAAAAACACAAAAAAACAAGAAGTAACTCAAATCAAATACCCGTTTCTTTTTTGATCTTTAGGCGTCGGTTTCTCTATTCACGCACAATATTCTATTGAAGTTGTGTATTCCAAGTTCGCGAATGTCTTGTAGGTAAGAAGTCACCAGTATATTAGTACACATCATGGTATGAGCCTCCAGCTTGGGACGGGACATCACTGTACATACCCTGCTGGATTTTGTTCAAAACCTACTACCATCCCCTGATGAAAAAGAGTGTTGTGAGCCGCAATAAACTATCATTTCTTTGGATTGTCTGGATCGATTTTCTTCAATCGGAACTTCAAGCATTACATTCACAACCTTCGATTTTTTTTGATCTGCAAAGAAAAACGGTATCATGGCACTTGCATGTTTCAAATGCATTTGGATGTTTCACATTTTAGCAGATCTTGTCAACTAACACACACCGTTAATTACATAATATCATAATATGATATTATTAATGTGAGTGGTTCAACTTGAAAAAAAATCGGTTCAAATTCAGTTGATAAAAGTTTCGTTTGACTTTTATCATCCGTTCCAGCCATCCATCCATTCCATCCGTTCATCCTTTCAATTCCCGTTCCCACTCCCAGTCCCACCCCATCCATTCCCAAAGTGATTTGAAACGCTTCAAGCTAAATGTGAAAAATGTGAAGTGATAAAATGCAAAGCTTCTTCTCTATCTTGGACTGGCTCATTGGGCGACCGATGAGCCTGTCATTTTTCACCATTGTAGACTGACCTAGGCATGTAGGCAAAATTTGGCATGGAGAATGCATGCAGCCTGCAATCAACAGCCAAGGAACAGAATCTGGTAACCATGATTCACCAATTTTTATTAATATTGGGGACCCATGCTGCAGGCGAAGCCCAAGGAAATGTGGCAGCCACGGCGGAATGGAGAGCCCTTAGTGCTGAAGAAGCAGGCGATGCGCCAAAATCATGGTGGAGTTACAATTACAATCATTATAGTGATATGGATATGACTATAGTTAAGGATTATGATTATGATTGTGGTTAGTCATAGTACTGTAATTCAGGACTATAAATGTAACTATTTAGTCATAGTGCTATAATTAAGGACTATGATTATGATCATATAGTGCTACTAATGTAACTATAGTATTTTTTTGGTGCCCACCCCAAACTGTGGTGTTATAATCCCTTCCTAATATGAAACACCCGCCAGAAACCGTGGTTCGTCAGGGATTTACATATATTGGGACCCATCTAGAGCGTGTTTAATGTTGGGGGGATGGGGTTATAATAAATATAGCAACCCTCCAGAAAGATGCCGAAGAGATATTTCCAGGATGGTAGTTCGATGCTTGCCTCATAATTGAAAGGGATTTCCAGCTTTTCGGCATCTTTCCGAGGATTGCTATTTAATGGGATTGCAATGGGAAATACTCGCAATACAATTGGATGATAGGGGTATAATCCCATGCCTCTAACAGAAAAACAAAAGCCCCCAGAACACCTGGTTTGGTGTTGGATCTAATCTTTTTTGGGGCCAAGGGGGGAGGAATTCACACGCGGAGGAATGGGATCAGTCTTTTGACCATTGAATCACAAAAAAGGTTACCCTCTGGTAAACATACAAAAAACTATGGAACATCACCATTTTCAATGGGTAAATCCACTATAAATGGTCATTTTCAATAGCTATGTTAAATTACCAGGGGGTATGACTTTATGACGTGACAAAAAAACCGTGGATCTTGAGCCAGGAAGAAACCGATGGAGGGCCAGCTGAGCGTGTGGCTGCTTCAGCCAGCAGATCAGCGTCGGACACTGATCCGAAATGCATGGGCCAACTGTCGTTTCCACATTAGCCAAAGGCAGTTGCCCTTTTGGGAGCTGAGCTCTTGATTCACAATGGATGCAGAGTTGATGTGAGTCCCTTGTGAAGTGTACCAACTCTTTATCCTTGCATACAGTGACTGGGTTTGATTCCAGTGAATATGATGAGATGTCCCAACTAATCAGCCATGATATATTGGAATTTAGTTTGATTCCCACTACGTATATATATAAACACATAATATAAT
>CAMXCT020004186.1:0-44037 GCA_947184155.2 Cladocopium goreaui | reverse complement strand
ACAACGGAATTCCATCGGCAACTCATCCACCAGCAACACTTGCAATCCCATTTACAGTGAGGGAACGATCCTAGAGTTGCAAATCACAATGGAATTCCCTCGGCAACTCATCCACCAGCACCACTTGCAATCCCATTTACATTGCGGGAACGATCCTACAGTTGCAAATCACAATGGAATTCTGTCGACCGCACATGCACGAAAAACAGTTGAAACCCCATTTACAATGCGGAACCGATCCGACCATGATCCGAGAATATCCGACCATGATCCGACCACACACGAGACCGTCTCGCACCCGTCGCACCGCAGAGGTAGATCATCGAGGTTCGGGGACGGACTTTGTATGGAAAACATAGAATTTCGTGCATCTGCTATCTCTCAAAAACGCATTTCGTGCGAGACTTCCTCCAAAACTCCATCGGCAACTCCTCCACCAGCACCACTTGCAATCCCATTTGCAGTGAGGGAACGATCCTAGAGTTGCAAATCACAATGGAATTCCATCGGCAACTCATCCACCAGCACCACTTGCAACCCCATTTACAATGCGGGAACGATCCTACAGTTGCAAATCACAATGGAATTCTGTCGACCACACATGCACGAAAAACAGTTGACACCCCATTTACAATGCGGAACCGATCCGAGAATGATCCGAGCATGATCCGAGCATATCCAACCATGATCCGACCACACACGAGACCGTCTCGCACCCGTCGCACCGCAGAGGTAGATCATCGAGGTTCGGGGACGAACTTTGTATGGAAAAACATAGGGTTTCGTGCATCTGCTATCTCTCAAAAACGCATTTCGTGCGAGATTTCCTTCACAACTCCATCGGCAACTCCTCCACCAGCACCACTTGCAATCCCATTTACAGTGAGGGAACGATCCTAGAGTTGCAAATCACAATGGAATTCCATCGGCAACTCATCCACCAGCACCACTTGCAACCCCATTTACCATAATGCGGGAACGATCCTACAGTTGCAAATCACAATGGAATTCTGTCGACCACACATGCACGAAAAACAGTTGAAACCCCATTTACAATGCGGAACCGATCCGACCATGATCCGAGACACGAGACCGTCTCGCAACCGTCGCACCGCAGAGGTAGATCATCGAGGTTCGGGGACGAACTTTGTATGGAAAAACATAGGCTTTCGTGCATCTGCTATCTCTCAAAAACGCATTTCGTGCGAGACTTCCTCCAAAACTCCATCGGCAACTCCTCCACTTGCACCACTTGCAATCCCATTTGCATTGCGGGAACAATCAATGCCCTAACTAACTCTTTCTGTGACTAACCCTTTCCCTGACGAACTCTTTCTTTGCTAACTCTTTCTTTGACTACCTCATATATCCTGACTAACTCTTTCTTTGACTACCTCATATATCCTGACTAACTCTTTCTTTGACTACCTCATATATCCTGACTAACTCTTTCTTTGACTAACTCTTTCCCTCACTAACTCTTTCTTTGACTAACTCTTTCCCTCACTAACTCTTTCTTTGACTAACTCTTTCCCTCACTAACTCTTTCTTTGACTAACTCTTTCCCTGACAAACTGTTTCTTTGACTAACTCTTTCTTTGACTAACTCTTTCCCTCACTAACTGTTTCTTTGACTAACTCTTTCCCTGACTAACTCTTTCTTTGACTAACTCTTTCTTTGACTAACTCTTTCCCTCACTAACTCTTTCTTTGACTAACTCTTTCCCTCACTAACTATTTCTTTGACTAACTCTTTCTTTGACTAACTCTTTCCCTGACGAACTCTTTCTTTGCTAACTCTTTCTGTGACTAACTCTTTCCCTCACTAACTCTTTCTTTGACTAACTCTTTCCCTGACTAACTGTTTCTTTGCTAACTCTTTCTTTGGCTAACTCTTTCCCTCACTAACTCTTTCTTTGACTAACTCTTTCCCTCACTAACTCTTTCTTTGACTAACTCTTTCCCTGACGAACTCTTTCTTTGCTAACTCTTTCTTTGACTAACTCTTTCCCTGACATTCTAAAAGTCCGTAACACGGAAGTTTCTCCCCCTAAACTTCCTTTGAATATATGGATAATCTATGGATAATCTATGGTTAATCTATGGTTAATATATGGATAATCTATATTGAGCAAATCCAATCTGTCACATCTGAATCGTGAAAACGTGACTCATCATGACAGTGCTCAGTAATCATTTTTGGTTAGTAGAACTGTATACCACAAGAACACATCAACCAACCGTTTTTTTAAGGAATTTGTTTATCGATATGATCATTTTATTTAGACTTATAAAAATAGAACCTAAATCACAAATCTAAGCATTTACATGAAACAAGTACAATGCAAGTCTATTTCTGGCAACGTATACTCAAGTACAAGATGCACAGAACAAATCTATCGGAATGGCAGCAGGCTGGGCAAAAGGTTTGTGAACCATCGAAGAACCACAAATCCTTGGAATTTTTGAGATGTTCAAGATGTTGTTTCACGCACGATCAAAACAAAACAAACCCTTGAATTGTGCGATTCTAAAGTAGAAAAAAACATGGTTACCGCTCAATCCAGGGGTATAAGCAATTTGATTTGATTTTTGGGTTTGTCTCAAAATGCCCAAAATTGTCATGTCACTTCAAATGATGATAAAATATAATATGTTGGGGTCCATATTTTGAGACAACACCGTGTACTTGTGTTTGACCGAACACGTCTGGCAGACCGCAGGCTTGCTATGTACACCGGTAATTTTTGTTGCTGCTTCAACCCCCATCTTCTCACATCTTGTTTGGGTTAAAAATGTGAATATTGTGCTGTTGTTTAGATTCCCGTTTTGGTTAGGTGACAACATCCGAAAGAAAACCCGCCCAACATATTTTGTTGTGTCACTTTTGTTTTTTGTTGTCATGTATATATATATATACTCTTCTCTATGCTTCATATATCCATCAAACGGTGGGTTTTGGCAATGTGTTTTAATCTCCATGACTAATGGTTCCCCTCCACTAAACTAACATAGATATGGAAAATCATGGAGAATCCATTGGGAAATCCAACAATGGTGTTTCATGTCCATGTGTATTTTGAAGAATGGTAATATCCCAGTGAGTGAACAAAAAACATCAAACATGTTAAACAATTACCTCCTATTCATTCGTGGTTTATCTACCACCATTATTAGTGGATAGCGCTCCCGTTAGTGGATAACTGATTGGTGGTTTCAACCCATCTAAAAAGTGTTGGTCATTAGGGATTAGGCAAATATCCCAAATATGTGGTTGAAGATGGACCATGTTTGAAACCACCGGCGAGTTATCCTACGTTTCATATTATGTCCGAAAAAAAAATACAGAAATATACCAGCATCATTTGTTAACCTTGAGGAGCCTTCAAACCAATTACAGTACTTCATGGTTAATATACCATCATTACCCTCCGGTAAGTTTCAATCGTGGCAAGTGAGAATCCGATATAAACGGTGGTTTTAACAGGAAAAAGACATCTATAGATACTGGATGGTCCATTGCCACGTTTGATTCCTGGATGTTACATTGCCAAGGTTGATATCTGAAAGGTACATATATATATATAATGTTTTAAAATATAAATAGTGGACAATTCTTCATTAATACAAGATTGGTTGGTGGTTTCAACCCCTTTGTCATATACCCATCCTATCCCACAATTTGGTGGATTGAACCAGATTTTCGATGGCAAAATTCAGCAACCAGGGAATATCCTACTCATACAATATGTACATGATTACATATATACATATACATACATATATATATATATATATTATATTTTGATATATTAAATATTATATATTATATTATATATATTATATCATTATATATCATTATAAATGATTGTATACATATATATATATATATATTATAGTATATTATAAATTATGTATCATATATTAATTAGTATATATTCTATCATATATTTATGTATAGTGTTATGATTTGTTGCGTAATTCCCAATTTAGATCCTCATCATATATCCCCATACTTGGAGGATCATCCCACTTAGCAACTGGCTAACAACCCTGGTTAGTAACTCCACGATTCGTGGGTTATCCATGGTTATCCCTCATATAGATTGCCTATAACTACAGTACTACGGTCACCAGTTGCGAGGACCGTGGGATGATCCTCCAAGTGGAAAACCACTTGCTATTATCCCATGATTATCATTGTTGATAGTTGAAAACCCCAAAATTCCGATAAATCATATTAACTATTACCATTTTCAAAAGGAAACTCACCAACTATATCCCATATCCCCATATAGACATGTCCAAAAATTTCAGGAATGTCCAAATCACCATGGGTTTCAATACTGAAATAATCTATTGGGCTACAGCCATTTCAGGAAATCTCCATATCCCCAGCTCGAAGAGCGTTGGCTGCATCCACCTGGCCAGGAACGAAGAGCGTTCGCCTAAAAGAGCCCGGATTCGGAGTGGGATTTCACCAGGAAAAATATGGAAAAATTGTGATGTTGCCAGCACAAATTGTGATTTCATGAGATTTAATGGGATTTAGATAGCTAAGTTGGCGCAAGTAACTCCAATGACGATAGTTTGTGATGCATATATCATCAAAAAATCATCATATATCGTCATATATATTTATATATCAGCATATATGTACTGTATATATCATGATATATCGTCATTTATCTATAGCTAATGGTGGTTATCAACCAGTGATTTGTACAAAGCAAACCACAATGACGGACGTAATGGGGATACATATGGGATATCAGAGGCAACATGATCGGTTTGTCGAGAAATAGGGATACTTCAATTTACAACAAGTATCACACAAACAATGATACATGGTGCAAAAACACTAGAAACTGAAACTGGGAAAAATGTGTTTGGCCAGAACCATTCGCACCCGTAAAAAGTGGTGGTAATTTAACCAACAAATTTGGGGGTTGAATCAACGACATTAAATATGTTTGAAAACATGCGATGAAAAAATGCACTTAGCCTAGCCATGATTACAGAAAATTGTTACAACATGCTCGTACAATCATGAATATCAAAGGGAACCCACAGCCCACATTTCCACATGTAGATAAAGGTGTTCCGATCAATACAACATGGCTTAAATAAGGCAAAGCATGTATAGCACGTCATAGCCCACTCATCTCTGATCATTTCTTCAGGATGCGCCCCAACAGGATTGACTGCATGTTCAGTCTCAGTCTCAACCTTTGGAAGTCCAGTTGATGACAAGTTCAATACAAATCAATCTTGGACATGTGGAGAATAGAGAAAATGAACCATCAGTCGATCATGTTCAAAAATCATCATCAGTTGTTAAAGCATACAAGGTGGGGCCTGCCAGTTACAAGTTGGTTTATAAGACCCCACTATCTATAGATATGTTCATGATATTTCTACCATAAAACCACCATGATAGTTATTCTACCACAAACTAGGGGCTCACCATGTATGTTTGTTGGTTTAAAACCCCCGTGAATACTATAGCTGTAATGCAGCCATGTAAACCCTGGCCGGGCCACTGCCGGGGAGCCAACCGCACAAGGTGCTTCTGGAACCCCAGAAGTTCCGTTCTTCGTTAATTAATGAAACCTTGCTTATTTAAGCTAACCTTGCTTATTAACCTTCCTTAATGAACGACTTTTACGTTAATTAAGAGAAAACCTTTGTTAATTAAGGTAAAAGTCTTTAATTAACGACTTTTATTAAGAGAGGTTGCGTTTTTTAAGCAAGGTTAGCTTATTTAAGCAACCTTGCTTAAATTTAAGCAAGGTTTTTGTTTTTTACCTCGGTTAATTTGTTTTGCTTTTTTTTTATCAGCGGTTTTTTTGTTTTGAAGCCTGTCGTCTGTGATTGAGGTTTGGTCGGGGCAAGCCGCGACATGTCTAGAGCAATGCCTCTAGGAGTAAGAAGACTCGGAAAAGCTTTTATAGCGTCCATTTCGTCGTCGCAGGAATTCGTCATGTTTCTTCTCTTGTCTTTTTCTCGAGCGGCTACGGGCTCGTGCTCTTCGTTCCTCTTCGGCTGCTTGTTCTTTTTGTAGAACTGCTTCAGCTTCAAGATCTAGATCTTCTTCGATTTCGATCATGGGCGACGGTGCTTTATTTAAGAGCAACAAAGCTTCGGAATATTTGTTGACAAATTCGTCCATGTACTCAATGGTGCGGCATGTTGCTCTATTGATGCTTCGCATCTGATACAAGGAGGCTAAGGGTAAGAAAGACAAAATTTCGTCAAACATGGCACGGCTGATACGGATAGGGTACGCATCTATCAAATGAAGGGGACAAGCCGCCAAACGCAAAGAAACCAAATGGCAAAAACGGCTGCAATGGCAGACGAAGTGCATGCAATCCTTTTTTGAACTGTTGCAACAAACACATTTATTTTTCTTCTTAGAGACAAAAAAAGATTTTTTTATTTTTTTCAAAAAAAATGTTTTTTTTTAAAAAAAATCATTATATATATATATAGTAAGAATGTTAAACAATTTTATTTTTTTTTTTAATTTATATTTTTTTAAAATAAAGATAAGATTTTGAAACATTATAAAACATGTTTTTTCATCTGTTTTTTAAACATGAAAGAAAAGGAAAAAATCGAACTTTTAACGCAAACAGAGAAATTTGTAGGAAAAGGAAAAATAAGATACAAAAAAAAATCCAAAAATAAATCAAAATCAGAAGGTATTTTGTTTGGGAACACGATCTAAGAAAAGATTAGACCTAATAAATCTAAATGGCAATGCCCTTCCCCTACACAAAGGGCAAAACTCTTCACCTAGGCAAAGGGCAAGCCTCTTCACCGCCGCAAAGGGCAAGCCTCTTTGCGGCCGGAAAGGGTACACCTCTTTCCGTGATACGAGCCAATATACACGCATATCCAATCACTATTTTCCAATGCTTCCATCCTAGCAGTAAGTCATTAACTTTCTCATGTTCCTCGTTTCCAAAGAAACAAACTTTAATATGGTACACACTCCAAAAGATTCCATGACTCTATATCGAAAACACTCCCCACATCCACTCCATCTTTTCCATGAAACACGCTAGCAACTCAACTACTATAACCTCAACAAAGTAATTATGATCACCCAACATAAATCCAAATAGTCCGGCCAAAAAACACAAAAAACAAAACATATCACCATCCAAATTTAACCTTGCTTAATTTAAGCAACCTTGCTTATCCTTAATTAAGCTAACCTTGCTTAAATAATTTAAGGCTAACCTTGCTTAATCTTAATTAACGAAGAACGGAACTTCTGGGACTGGCCCAGGAATGACTCGGCGGAAAGTTTGCACCACGTTTTCGCAGTGCTGAGATGCTGACAGGATTCAGAGAGCGCTTTGTTCGATCGGTGCGCGCATTCCATTCGGAAAATTCCAAGCCTTGAATCCCGAGCGACCGTCATGATCACCTTCAAAAAGTCTTCGAATGCCAACATGTGGCAAGGTGACTCTGACTGATTTGTTTCAAGCGTTCCTGCAACGGACGCCCAAATCCTGGATCCAAACAGCAAACAGGGCTCTGCATGAAGGCAGCGAAAATCAAAAAGCCTCCAGTCGCTGACTTCAGTGTCGGAGTTTGAGAAGCAGTTGTGGAAGCAGAAAAGTCACTTTTGAAAAGTCCAGTGCAGTTTTGAGTACCTGTCATTATCACATTCAATATTCCAACCATACGTATTGCAGTTATGTTTGCCAACTTAGCTATCCTAAACGGGTGCCCCACCAAGGATGATTGGGCGCAATCTGGCCCTTAACTCTTTTGGAATGCCTGCGCCTGAAAAAAACTTTTCGGGGCCTAAAAAGTGTGTTTCTTCCCCCCGCCTCCTTTGCAACCTAATACCACGTCAAAATGAACTTTCAAGCCGTGGCATGGTGGAATATCTGGCCTATAGCTCTGTTTGGAATGCCTGCGACTGAAAAAAATGTCAGGAACTAAAAAGTTTTAGTCTTCCCCCCGCCTCCTTTGCAACCTAATACCATGCCAACATGAATTGGCAAAACCATCACCATATGAACCCCTTAAGAACTAAACCATTAAGAGCTTGAGGGTACCCTCGTTCATAATTCCCATTTTTTCCACCTATACACTTAAGAACCCCCGGGTAGGCTGGAAAATTCTTAATCGGTTCTTATCTAAAGGTTCCGCTGTAGTTTGTTTTATGAACTATATATAATGCCAAGTTTAACTATGTTATTTAAACATATGGTTTGTTCGAAATGTATATATATATATATTAAATTGTTTACATACATCTAAATACAAACAAATATAAATATATAAGCACATATGTATTTAAAAATATTTAGATAGATTAGATTAGATTAGATTAGACTAGATTAGATTAGATTAGATTAATAGATATAGATATAGAGATAGATATAGAGATAGAGATAGATATAGAGATAGAGCTAGAGATAGAGATAGATAGATAGATAGATAGATAAATAGATAGATAGATCGCTAGATAGCTAGATAGCTAGATAGCTAGATAGCTAGATAGCTAGATAGCTAGATAGATAGATAGATAGATAGACATATAGATAGATAAAGATGTGCAAACAACCAGGTATATAACCATATAAACACCATAAACTTGTATAATATGATCTTATGTTTACCAACTTAGCGTTCTGGTGACAGGAAGCACCACTGACATCCAGTGAACAAGTGCTTAAGTGAATATGTGTTTGTTTGATACAAGACTGGTGAGACATCAAATGCATGTCATATATACGTACTATGACTGTACATATGATAAGTATATCAATAAAATCATTTATATACATATGTTAGGTTGTTCAAACCAAAACAAAATGTACATTATCTTTCTAAAAAACAAACATGCCATTGTATATATATATATAAATCCGTTAACATCCCATGTGGTGAAACATCCGATTAGTGTTTCTGAAATCATGATTTTGTTTGGTTGAATCTCAAGTTTGCTCGTAAATCCATATATTTTTTGGTTTAATCCTAATTTATCACTATTTTCTTCGTTGCTGAAATATTGTAAAATCCTTTGTCTTGTTGCTCAAATCCCATTCAATCACAGTTTTTCTTGATCAAATCCCATTGAATCACCATGTTTTTCGATGAATTCCTCATTTTGCGTGTCCCGCGTTGCGGCCCATTGCCACGTTTCTCGTCGTTTCTCGTCGTTTCTCGCCGTTTCTCGTTTCGCCGCGTGACCATTGCGAGCTCCAGGAGCCTGACCACAAGCCACGTGGGCGAGCACGCCTAGGCGATTTGAATAGAGATTTCACAAAGAAAACATGGTGAGTTATGGAGTTATGGCCATGGCTATTGGTTAATAATAGTAATCAATAGTGGTTAATAGCCAATTACTATTATTAACCAATTAAATACTATTAACCATTAGCCAATTACTATTAATCAATAGTAGTTGTCCAATTAAATTTTATTATTGGTTACTATGTGGTTAATGGTTAATAAGCGGCTTAGAACCCACTATTATCCCCCCCAAAAAATCAATTATTAGTGATGAATAGTGGTTAATAATGGTTACTATGTGGTTAATGGTTAGAAAGTTGTAAAATATCCCACTATTATCCCAATAATAAAGATAATAATAATTATACGATAATCCATTTACTACAATGTGGGTCCCCCGTTTACGATAGTGTTCAGTTGGTGAACATAACTTCCATTTCACGTTTGGGTTTATGATACACAAATAACTATAGTATTAATATATTAATGGTGTTTTTAAACAAACGAACATAACGTTTAGTGGCCCCACAATGTAGGGAATCGACAATTATCAGAACATATCTACAATTATGAGGTGGATGTGTTATCCCTTTTTGGAGTCCAAAAAAAGATTCTCCAACCCAAACACATAAACCAAAAAAACTGGGGGTGCAGTTGAGGATATGACTGTGAATCATCACCAGAAGTTGGGACATGGGGCCCAAAAAATGAATTTATGGATGTTTCATGGGGAATCTATAGGGATAACCTAAATTCACTTAACTGACCGGCGAAGTCATTGTGATTTCATGATTTTTCATGGGATTGAACCCAATTATGTCATGGAAATGAATGATGATCTAATGGGACTTAATTAATGATGATTGAATGAGATTTAATAGGATATATATAATGGGATTTGGATACCATATATTTGGTGGTTAATTTGGTAAACCCAATATTAACCGGTGACCCAAACGTCACGGAGTCCATTGGCGTCGAAAAACTCTGGGTAAAAGGGACTTAATCGAATTGTGCATACCTTTCAATTGGATTCAGTGGCATTTAACATTTAATGGGATATGACATTTAATGGGATACTGCAAGCTACTTGGGGGTGCAGTTGCGGTGAACAGAATGATACAACCATGGTATTTAAAAAAAAAACATAAGTTGGGATATCGGGCCCTTATCAGAACTATTGTTGTATACTTACAACTGGAACTGCCCTTCCAAGTATACTTGCTGCTTGTACCCCTGCATAGCCTTGCATAGAATGATCAAATAAGCAGTTGATTCATAGAGCAGTTCTTGATTCATGGAGTGATTTATGGTTACAGTTACTAGCTATTTACCCGGTAGGCGATTTAACAGTCATGGGGAAAAAGGCCGTGCTCAAAAATTCAAAAACTCACCTGGAACTTTGCCAGCCGACCTGCAACGGTTGTGAACAGCTTGAAGAGGGGTCACCTCCCGAAGCTGAAGGTGGAGAATCCAGAAGGCTGACACAACACTCCATTTCCCACGGCAAAAGTCGTGTGCATCCACGGCCACACAGAGCAACCACATCATCCTCACCTGGCAGCTGCAGCTCGAGCACATTGACGACAACTTGCTATGGCCAAAATGATAGCGGTATCGTCGATGTGCACAAATTACCAAATGTAGAGCCAACCATCCGCAACTTGCACCGGCAGTGGTGCTGCAGGCACCACTGTCTGAATCAGAGGGAAAAATCATGTGTCAATCATCGAACTAAATTGGCAAATTCCCATGCCCATATCTATGTTAAACTACCCAATGTCATGAAGATTGATTCAATAACACAGTCCCCATGATATTAAATACCCCTCAAATGGACCCCAACATGAACAGATCCAATTCAAAAGCACGATTTCTGTAATAGGGTAATTATTTGATTTGCTATCAAGGGGCTGCAAAACAAGTAAATCATATCCCCTTTTGTTTCCCAAATGATGCATTTCCTATTGGGAAAACATAAAGAACACCTTAACCCCACCCAGGATATGGGAAGGGATTACTTAAAATTACCTAGACAGTGCCATGACTTCGGGTTTGAAAGGTATCTGATATGGTCTCGCCTGTTCGCAAGTAAAACCCCAAAACAACTGGTTGGCTATATCCATAACGAGTTGGATTGGTTTTCAAGAGGCTCCAAGTGATCTCGGGACATATGCTACACAAGTGCATAGTCAAGGACGATTGCTCAGGTTCCTCCAAAAGCACCGTAAGTGGACCGTAAGTGATTTCTGGTCAAAACTAGCACCCAGCAATATACCCATCATGATTGGCATTGTTGGTATCCCTACTATGTTTCTCTTCTTGCCGTAGTTTTGGTTTATGTATCTGTTTTCATACAAGATGGGGCCCCCTAGAAAGCTAAGTTGCTTTATACTTGGTTGTTGGAAGAGCAAGGAGCATACTGACATCAGCACCCCATGCAACAACAGTACGTCCGTCGGATTTAACGTTCAAAGTGAATCTCCTGATACGCTATTGACGGCTATTGGCTTCCCTGTAGTTTCTACTTAATCGATTCCACTGTCATTATGGGTTTCTCATCGGGGAAATAAACCAAATCATCCACTCAGCACATCACGTAAATCTGTTGGGTTAATCATCATTTTCCACATGTTCCCAATTCAGCTTGTTACACATATATTTAAACTATCATAAATCACGGTTCTTTATGGCCGAATCTCATCGTTTTCCTGGCAAATTTTCGGCTACTGGGATCTAGCTAAGCTATGATAATCCCCAATTTCAGAATAGATAGTGCAATCCCATTTGCAAATCTTCAACCAACCATCCTAAATCACTGGAGTATCCTATAGACGATCCCTATATAGTTCCAACCACTCGATGGTTAAAACATGTTCCGTCCAACCCGGACGTTGCTCCTCACTTACAATCATCATCATCATCATCATCATCAGGAGATGTACTATAATTAATCTATATTTAGCCACTAAGAATTGGGCTTCAACCTGGTTCAGCATCTTAAAACCACCTGTTAAAACATGTTTAAAACACCAAAAAAAACATTTCCGAGCTACTCATCAACCACCCGTGTAACTTGTCCCTCGGCCTGGCGGAGATAATGATGCCGAGCTCAATGTCTCCACCCACTTCCTTCCCCTTCTTGCTGTACCTGGCAGAGGTGGTTTTCTCATCGTGGCTCAATGGAATTTCGTGGATTTAATGGAACTGATAAGATTTAATTAATGGAGTCTAATTGGATTTTAGGGGATTTCATGGTGATTTAATTTGGTTATTGGTATTTTTCTTGGGGTTTATATAATGATGGTGTTTGAGATTTTATGTGGCATGACCACATAACATATACTTAGATGGGCCATGGGATTAACGTGTTCAGTTAGCAGGTGGGTTATAGGTTAAAGGCCCCGAACTATCCCAAATATAATCATACATTACTTAGCTAACTCCATGGCCCATGACAAATGGTAATTCGAATGATTTAAACAAACCAAATGGGGAATTGGGTGTCACTCATATTTGGGCTTGATGATTGAGATTGATCTGCAGGGTGAACTACGGTGAACTTTTGTAAGCCATGACATATACCCTCTGGTAATTTTACATAGCGCTGGAACATCATCATGTATAATAGGCCATTTATAATGGTGGGCCACAATACACCATAATCAACCATAATAAATCACCATTTATAAATCATCTATCATGCCATGTTCCCATTTGTAACAGGCAAATCATCATAAATTATCATAAATCATCTATACATGGACCATGGCTTCGCAAAGTGTTGGAATCACCAGAGGCTAAAACCTGCAAGGTGGGCCCCAACATGTTACAAGTGTGTAAACCCCACCAACTAGTTCGATATAATTATCTACAATAGACCATGAAGAACCAACTTAGCTATCATGTTCGCCATTGTTATTGGTTTATGGTATTTAACACATTGTTATTGTCATAGGCTATGCGATCCAATATACCACAGTTGGACAATTCAGCTTTCCTGGGGGCCTGTCCAAGTGAAGTTCCTGGAGTGATCCTTCGGCCCAGGATTTGAGCCATTCCCATTTTGGGGCGGGTTCTCTTTGGGAAAGCCATCATTTGTAGCAAGGTATATGCCCAGTTTACTTCTTGCAAGGTGAGGTCCCCTAGATAGCTAAGTTGACGCACCTATCTTGGGTAACTAGGATCTATGGGGATATTACTATAGTTGATGGGTATAACTGGAAAACCTCACCTCAGACTGCTACTTGGGATCATTTCCCTGGTATTGCTGCGAAAAAGCTCCACATCAGCTTTGCACTGAGTTGCCAATCCTTGGACCACAGACCTCCACTCCACTTGCGCTTGTGTGAAGAAAAGAAGTTTTTGGAAAGGCTTGGATTAGGGGTGCCTCGCCCAGCATGTCCAGGTTGCAGCCACTGGTGTAGTGGAAGTGGGGCCGGACCGGAGCGCTGTATGAAAGTAGGACAAAGTCGGTGTCGACGCAGCATCCCATCTCCAAGCAGAAAACGAACCACCAAAAAATGTGCCATGAACTGGGGGTATACTCACAAGGCGGTGCCCCCTAACTCAGTGGGTTTAAAACTCCAATAATTATGGTTTATGGTGAAGTATGGTGAATATATCACTTAGTGGGGTTTGTAAACCAACTTGTAGACCTCAACAGGTATCTCACGTGTGTGACTGCCACAAGTTGACGTGACTCTGCCCAGCCCGGCTACCGTCTGAGCTTCCCTGCAAAGTCAAGGCAGCTGCACCGGTGGTGGTGCCTGGCGAGCTCGGGAAGCTCGGCTCGATGCCACGAGGCAAAACTGTCTGGACGACAAATATTTTCCATATGTAAACGTTTACCAGAGGGTATCCCCCTGTTCATTGGTCAAATCCCTATTGGTTTTAAACAGCCATAACTGTAATAACTGTGATTTTTGTTGGATATATCTGGGTAAATCATAATGATTCACTAACCTGAATTTTGCGGCCATTTGGGGATAATTCCCCTTGCTAACCATGATTCCAGTAAGGTCACAGTGAGGTCACTATAATTTACCCAGATATATCTATGAACAAGCTATGTATTCGATTAATATCTAATCTAGCAATAATCAATTAGATCAATTAGTCCAAGACCCTCAATATCCAAATACATTCACGAATTTTGTATCGCTTGGCTTACCTGCTAGCGATTTTGGCGTAGCCTGTCCGTTATCCAGCTGTTTTTTACTCAATAGGTGTTCTCTATTTTTTCTCTGTTTCGTATATTGTTCCTACTCTACGAAAGTGGGATGATAACTATCCAAACATGTCCAACAATTACCAATATCGAAACATTGATGATAGATGCTGAAGATTTTGTTTAAACATGATTAATCTTATTCTAACTTTTGCCAAAATTGTCAATGGGTCAGACCTGATGATACCCAAACCTCAGCCATTCTACATGGTAAATCCCACTCATGTGCTGGATTTTTCAGGGACATGCTGGGGAAGCAAAAGGTGACAGTCCGTGTGTCAGGACTAGTTTTAGATACCGCGTTTTTTTTCCTACTTTAATTTGTGTGTTCAATGAGACATCCCCATTTAATCGTGGCCAAAAAACAGGAGACATCATGAGACTACCGGACCAAGAGAACTGTCCATATACAGGGAACCAATATCATATAAAAATATTCCATTAACATTCCATTGATGATGTATTCCCCCTTTACAGTTATGGCCCTTTTACCAGTTTTAAGTACTGAAATCACCCAATTGATGGAATGTTTAATCCCCTTGAAATAACCAATTAAAACTAATAAATGGCCATAACTGCACCAAAAAAACGCGTACTTGCCCCGAAGTGAGCCTCCTTCGGCAACATAGCTTTCGTCAAGGTATCTGCGCGGTAGCTTGGGCCATCGGGCACCAGAACGCAAAGCTGGCCAACATAACTCCAATAACCATGGTGCATGGTCCATGGCAAATATATCGAACTAGTTGTTGGGGGTATATCCTATGATATCCAAGTTGTCAAACAGCTGTTGTACTGCACCGTACTGATGATTTACTAGCCAATTAGCTGGATAGTTGCTATATAATGGATTCCAAAACGTCCATACTTTGTTGGGCGAGTCTTGATGGAATTTCACAAGATCATCCATCAATGTTATTTGCAGTCTAAAAACTATTCGAACTGTGTTTTTGCCTCAGAAAATTGTGGATTTGCTTACAGTAAAGGCCAACAAGACGAAAACTCCCCTCTGGTAATTTGCTGCATAGCTATGGAAGCCATGGAACATTTAGTGCGATGAGCAAAGATTTACCGATGAAATATGGTGAAGCCAAACCAGGCGTTGATCCCCGAGAGGACGTAGCCGTAGAAAAGCCGAAGAAGCATTGCTGTTGCGCGAGCCCGGTAAAAGCCACCTGTTTGCCGATGTAGAAGGTGACCACCACTGAAGATGCCCACTGGCCTGTTGGAGGCTCCGCTGTCAGCAGCTTCCATCCGATCTGAGTCGGCTCGAATCGCTGTTCCGTCAGGCTATGCCGTAGGTGTCCACCTTGGCAAGATCCACTTGCTGAAATCTGCTGAGCCTTTGCCTTTTGAAAGGCCGAACTTGCAGGTGCCCTGGCACTGGCTCAGCTTCTTTCTTCTGGTGAGCCAAAGAACTTGCTCAGGCCATCTGGTTACTGGACCTTTCCTGCGCTGGTGGTGGCGCCTGTGCCGGCGGCGGCGGAGGCTGCTTTCTTTGAGGAGGCGCCGTCATTGGCGGGTTGCCGCCGCCCAAGATAAAGTTGGCGCCACCGACAGCGGCAACGGTGAACGCCTTTTGCTCCATGAAGAAAAGACTCAGGGCTGCTCTGGGCCACCTGGTATCGCCAGGGGGATCCCGCTCTGTTCCAGTTCGCAAACTGTGATATACTTTACTATAAAGGTACAACCAACATGCCAGCACTATTCATTGCTATCCCATCAGTATTCCATAGTAATATTAGAGTAATCTTTCATTCTATTACAGTAACATTCCATGACTATCCCCTTATATATCCCTGTAATCCCATATATACCCCCATTGGCCATTTCAGGAACCTAAATTGGAGGTACCTACCATAAGGCCTATGTAAGGGAATATCCCCACAAAATATGGCCTTATATGGTACAGTACTTCCATTTTAGGATCCTGAAATTCCCATTGTCAATGATGGTGAACATCACTGATATAAATTTAACATATACTCTGGTAATCCCATATATCCCTCCATTCTACCACCATTGTTGTTCCCTATTTCTGGAAGTCATGCCCTACAATGTGGTGCCCCATAGATAGCTAAGTTGAGATATAAGTGGCTCAACTTTGGTTTATGATACTTATGACTATAGTTAAACCAAAGTTAATAAAGTTATAAACCATTAACTATAGTTGACTTTGGTTTATGATACTTATAACTATTGATAGCTATAGTTAACGGGTTTTATAAGCCAACTTACAACTAGGGGGCCCCACATTGTATCGATTCACCACTTGTTCCGGATTCGCCGCCTCTTGAGCTCCAAGCGCAGCGCCTGAAACGAGTTGTGCCCGCGGGGCGCCCGTCTACGAAAACGCCTATAGTTGGTGAACATAACTCCAAGAAACTACAGTGTATGGTGGATATATATCCAAACAAATCATTGGGGCAAACACATAACTAACTATGAACTATGATATTCATAACTATTGGGTTCATCATGGTCTATTGTAGATCTATAGAGCTAAAACTAGTGCGGTTTAAAAACCAACTTAGAACTTAGAACCAGTTTATCTGGGAGCTGAAGATACGCCATACTTCTGCCGATTGAACTCAGTTGGATGTACCTCGCCTTGAAAACCTTGAACACTGATCTATACTTGAGCCCTAAGAAATACCTTACTCTCATGTCCCATGAAATAGTGGTTGATTAAGAGTTCTAGTTATATATACCATAAACAATATTTATATCTATAAAAAACTATACTTATATCTACCGTAAGCCATAGTTCTGGTTATCCAATCCCTAATCAAGGTAGGCAACGGCCACGCCTCCTTGAAAGGTTTGGCCAACTCCTCATCGATGTTTTCCATCTGAGCCTAAGGCTGGAACTGGTGGAACTTGGTGTTGTTGGGTGGAAAAAAAAAGAACCCCACTAACTAGTTCGATATGCGGGGGGGTTCCATCATTGGGGTACAGTACCCCAACATGATTGGTTTATAATGGAGAACCTTTTAACAATTTTTAAAACATGGATAATCAGGGGGAAAACCCCATTTTAGGGCACCTCCATGTCTACCATAAATCCAATCATTATTGGAGTCATAGCTATTTTGGGAACCCACCATTGTGTTGAGTATCAAACCATATCAAACCAATCCTTTATCACTACCATATCAAACCACATCAAACTACCATATATTGGAAATGAAACCACTTTGGTTCCGTTCCGTTCTCACTGGGGAAAAGTCACTTCCAGTCACTTCCAGTCACGACATCCATTCCATCCGGTCCTACGATCTGAGGCTTCAACAGTTTGAATCGGTGGGATATATTTCTGCATCTGCTAGATAGTGACAACATGTGACAACAGTTACTCCACAAACATCAAATGAATTTAAGTGAACATCTGTATTTGATAACGTAATTTTAGTCATTCGATCAGCCATTCAATACAACCCTGAAAATCAACATGAACCACGATTCAAATCACCATTCATCACCATGATTTTCACCATAGATATCACCAGTTTTAGCTACATCATTAATAACAATTCATTACCATGATTTTCACTTTAGAAATGACCAGTTTTAACTAAGTCTAAATAACCATTAATCACCATTAAATCACTACGACATCAATATAAAAAAAAATCATCATTAAATCAACATTAATCACCATTAAATCACTATAGAAATCACCATTAGTCATCATTAAATCACTATGACATCAAAATAGAAATCACCATTAAATCACTATAGAAATCAATACAGAAACCACTATGAAATCACCATTAAATCACCAATAAATCACCATTAAATCACTATAGAAAACACCATTAAATCACTATATGAACCACCATTCAATCACTATGAAATCACCATTAAATCTTTTGAAATCACTATGAAATCACCATGAAATCACTATGAAATCACCATTAAATCACTATGAAGTCGCCATTAAATCACTATGAAATCACTATGAAATCACCATTAAATCACTATGAAATCACCATTAAATCACTATAGAAATCACTATAGAAATAACCAATAAATTTCAAATAAAACATTATAGAAACCACCATTAAATCACCATGAAATCACTATGAAATCACCATTAAATCACTATGAAATCACCATTAAATCACTATAGAAATCACCATTAATCACCGCTAAATCACTATGAAATCACTATAGAAATCACAATTAAATCACAAATAAAACACTATAGAAATCACTATATAGAAATCACCATTAAATCACTATAGAAATCACCATTAAATCACTATGAAATCACCATTAAATCACTATAGAAATCACCATTTAATCACTATGAAATCACTATAGAAATCACAATTAAATCACAAATAAAACACTATAGAAATCACTATATAGAAACCACCATTAAACCACTATAGAAATCACCATTAATCACCATTAATTCACTTTAGAAATCACCATTAAATCACCATTAAATCACTATGAAATCACTATAGAAATCACAATTAAATCACAAATAAAACACTATAGAAATCACTATATAGAAACCACCATTAAATCACTATGAAATCACCATTAAATCACAAATAAAACACTATAGAAACCACTATAGAAATCACCAAGAAAACAATATGAAACCACCATTAAATCACTATGAAATCACCATTAAATCACTATCACATTAAATAGAAATCACTCACCATTCACAAATCACTGTGAAATCACTATGAAATCACCATTAAGTCACAAATAAAACACTATGGAAATCAGTATACAGAAATCACCATTAAATCACTATGAAATCACCATTAAATCACTATGAAATAAAACACTATAGAAACCACTATAGAAATCACCAAGAAAACAATATGAAACCACCATTAAATCACTATGAAATCACCATTAAATCACTATAGAAAACACCATTAAATCACTGATGAAATCACCATTAAGAAAATCATATGAATGAAATCACCATTAAATCACTATGAAATCACCATTAAATCACATAAATCACTATGAAATCACCATTAAATCACTATAGAAAACACCATTAAATCACTGTGAAATCACTATGAAATCACCATTAAGTCACAAATAAAACACATGAAATCACTATACAGAAATCACCATTAAATCACTATGAAATCACTATGAAATCACCATTAAATCACTATGAAGTCGCCATTAAATCACTATGAAATCACCATTAAATCACTATGAAATCACCATTAAATCACTATAGAAATCACTATGAAATCACCATTAAATCACTATGAAATCACTATGAAATCACCATTAAATCACTATAGAAAACACCATTAAATGACTGTGAAATCACTATGAAATCACCATTAAGTCACAAATAAAACACTATGGAAATCACTATACAGAAATCACCATTAAATCACTATGAAATCACTATGAAATCACCATTAAATCACTATGAAGTCGCCATTAAATCACTATGAAATCACCATTAAATCACTATGAAATCACCATTAAATCACTATAGAAATCACTATGAAATCACCATTAAATCACTATGAAATCACTATGAAATCACCATTAAATCACTATAGAAAACACCATTAAATGACTGTGAAATCACTATGAAATCACCATTAAGTCACAAATAAAACACTATGGAAATCACTATACAGAAATCACCATTAAATCACTATGAAATCACCATTAAATCACTATGAAATCACTATGGAAGCACCATTAAATCACTATGAAATCACTATGAAATCACCATTAAATCACTATGAAATCATCATTAAATCCCTATGAAATCAATTTAACTATTACCCAGAACCCAGGATCTAGCGGCAAAACACCATGTTCCCGCACCATGAGATCATCGGACTTTGGGGGCAGCCAATATCGGGTGCATTCCTGGCCGTTGGGCCGGGCATCCGCACGAAAGGAGGCTAAGGTGGCAGGTGGTGGGAATTCCCCCTAGACTTGTGGCTGCAGAAACCAATTGTAAATGGTGAACTAACTGGTTATCTCGATAGTGGTTCATGGTGATTAATGATGATTAATCATGGCTAATAGTGATTAATGATGGTTATAACTTGTTATTTCTATGGGACTATGCATTCCATAAACAGGGTGACTTAGTACTTATAATTCATAAATGGCCATAACCGTATCAATGGAGACATGAAACTGGACAAGCACCAGTAATCATCTATACATGCTGGCTTCCGTTGACATATTTGATTAGCGGAGGGTACATTCATGGCTCTTTACCAGTTTTAAGCCAACTATAGCCCCATTTATGGGATGACAACCCCATTTATAACCATATCTACAATGTGAGGCCCCCCAGTGATGTTTGTTGGTTTATAAGCCCCAGTAACTATAGTTATAATTAAATACCATAAACCATAGTTATTGGACTTAAAAACCAACTTAGCTATCATTCGGGAGCCTCACATTGTATAACTGGGAAAGGACGAACATCACCTCGAAATCTGGGACGAACAAAACGTGAAAATCCCAAGGGGTCTTCGAATCTCCACTTCCAGGATTCCAGGAGCTGGCAGAGATGACCCATGTATTCAAGGTGGACCCCCGTAAATAGCAAAGTAGCTGTGCAACTTCAAAACTATGGCTTATGCGGAATAGACATGTATATATATATACACACTATATATAATATATCTTATATACATATATATGTATATTACACAATATATATATATATGTATGTATGTATGTAATAAAAAATATATATAATATATGTATATATATATATATTATACACAGTATAATTTAGTTGCTGGGCATTGCAAACCTCACCAAACATCACCAATTGGGGGGCTCACCTTGCAGATCGATTACCTATTGAAAATGGTGCTTATTCCAGAGGCTAGGCCCTCCATGTCATCCCAAGATCCAGCAGCAGCGTTGCCGTCAAAAACGGCGTCACATGGATACCCTACTGAAAGACCTCAGTAGAAACATGAACACGTGTGGACAGAAAGTTGAAAACTCCCAGAAGGAACGCTGAAAAGATCAGTTTATGTTTATACATTTGTAAAAGGATGTAAAAGGCAAAACATGGAAAACGACAAGGAAAGCCGACAAAATGAAGGGAGACATGTTGTGAAAGAGGTCTCTAAGTCTCTGAAATCAGAATAAAACAACTGCTGTCGAGGAACGATTGCGTGGCTGGGAGGGCATTTGATTTTGTGGCTTGGCAACTGAGTCTTGCCCTTTGCAAATGCTCGCCTTTTCCCCGGCAGCATTGACCCCCTGCAATGTGACCTTGTATCTGTCATGGACCCAGCAAGGGCTTCCAATTTGCTGACATTTTCCTAAAATTTGACCAACAGTAATTCCAAGGGCTTCTATTTTGCTCAGGAAAATACTGGAATTTTAGTACGTTGTCCTTGCAAAATTAAATGCCCTCTGAAGTGCGCTCAATGACTGTATAGCAACCTCACGAGGTCGACTTCAGAGGTATTTCCCTCGTAGAATTGATCGTTGCAGTAATATACACTGTGGGCCCCCGAACGATAGCTAAATTGGTTTATAACTCCAATAAATAGGGTTTATGATACGTATAACTATAGTTAATGGGCTTTATAAACCAACTTATAACTGAGGGGGCCCCACATTGTACAATGTATCTTGTTGTGTGATCACCATCATCGACATATACCCAAACCTTGCGATTGAAGGTCTCCGTGGGTGTCATTACCATTTGTGAAATGATTTCATAGGTTGATCTTTCCACTCTTCGAATCACCTGACATCTAGGTTGTTTCTTACCCGGCAGTGGTGGGGGTGGTGGGGGTGGTGGGGGTGGTTCTGCATCTTGTTCTTGTTCCCCGGGTTTCATACCCCTCTATTGTTGGTCAAATCCATCATTCTAGCTGCCTTATCCTCACAGTATCCTCTCTCTCTCTATATATACACACTCTCTCTATACATACATATATATATATATATGACATATTTCACTGAATCACATTTTTGTTTAAATCCCCACACAGCAGGGACCCCTAGTTGTAAGTTGGTATGTAAACCCCCTTAATTACAGTTATATGCACCCAAATACCTAGAATTCACCAAATTATATTTACCAACTTAGCTCATTAAATCCCAAATCCAATCATATCCTATTAAATCCCGCTAAATCTTACTGAACCCCATCAAACCCCATTGAATCACCATGAAATCACCACTAAATCCAGTTGAATCCCATCAAATCCCATTAAATCACCATGGAATCACCATTAAATCCGATTAAATCCAACTAAATCCCATATAAATCAATATCTTGCAACGTTGCTTCAACCCGTTTTACCTTCAAACCGTTCCTGCTTCTCATGGTCAATGGCAAAGAGGTAATCCTTGATGCCGTCCTTGTAAGGAACCTGCCACGGTTTCAATGGGATTTAACAAGGCAAAGTGTGTTTAATATGGTTTTATTACCCCAAAAACTATGTTTCTGGATGTATAATATATATATATACACATATAATATGTATGTGTATAATTGTATATATATATATATACCGGTATATGTATCTCATATGCTCCATGGTGCTGGAATAATTACCTACATTTGGGTCACTTAGGGGGTAAATGTTGGCAAATATACCATACATGGAGCATTGGGGTATCTATATAAATATACATATACACATTCACGGTGGATCTTAAGATACCTGTCAAAACATCGAATTTTGAGCTGGTTCGGATTAATTTTACCATTGATAGCAAAAAAAATAAAGCACGAAAGGATCCAACCAAGGTTTAGCCAGTACTGCTTTGTCCAAAAGGAGGGCAATTCGAAATCTACGACTTATATAATTATAACTTACATCCTATTGAAAAGATCCGTGTGGGAATAATATGGTATTCCATGGTATACCCATATATTAGGAGACACACCCCAAAAAAATAGTGGTGGTATTTGGTGGTTGTATATCCCATGATGTCAGTTACATCAAATTACCCTCTGGTAAATTAACATAGACCCTGGCAGTTTTTGGGGTTGGAAGATTCGTTTCCACTATAAATTGGTGATTTTCAGGGTCCAACTGTTAATTTACCAGAGGGTATATATCATAGTTGTTTTGTTGCTGAAACCACAATTCAGGCTGGTTCACCCCCATCATCAAAAAAACCTGGTGTTTGAATCCTCCCTTGGTGGCTTGGTGTTGACCGTTGTTTCCCGGAGATATCCTGCTTGGTGGTTTGGGACTTACGGTCACCAGGCTGTTCAGCACTAACTGGAATGCTCCTCCCCTATGGGGTTTACCATTTTCTGGGTGGTATAAAACATCAATCCATATGGGTGCTTTATTGACATTGCTTTACAAACATTAGCTAGTTTTTTTCGCTGGTGTATGAGTTTATAGCACCCAATCAATAGAGTTATATCATATACATCCCCTATAAACTATAAACCCTAGTTATTGGAGCTATAGTTGTAAACCCTTCATTGTTGATGCATGTTGATGCTTAAACCCTCCATCGCCTGTTGTTGCGCTCGGCTCCCAGCGCGGCCGCCGTCGTGCACCTCGCAACGGCGCGGCGCAAACGGCGAGGTAAAAGGGCGGCAAGGGAACTCCTGGGACGAGTTTTGGCCGTTTACCAATGGTGATTAATGATGAATGATAATGATTAGAAATGATTGACAAGTAATTAACTAATATTGATTAATAATGATTCCTAATAGCGATTAATAATCAATGATTAATAATCTTAAATGTTAATTTCAATAGTGATGAATGGTGACTAGGAATGGCTAATAGTGACTAATGATGGTTATAACTGGTTATTTCTATGGGTTATACATTCCATAAATAGGGTTATAAGTACTTTTAACTCATAAATGGCCACAACTGATGAGGACAGCCAAGTTGGTGTATGGCTCCATTCACTAGGGTTTATGGTATAGACATATAAAACCTGATACAACAAGTTTATAGGCTTCCCTATGGAACCAGTCGTGCCTTCTTAGGAAGTGGGACTGGGGTATAATTTACTATAATTTGGAGGCTTTTTTGTAATTTCTCAGACAGTGTTTGGATCCATAGGCTTAAATAGAACCATCTTATAACGTTTCGGGGCCCCCACCTTGATAGAAGTCTTCTGAACGGTAAATCTATCGTCACTTCTTCGAAGGATTTTTCACCTTAGGGGGACAGTAAGAATTAAATTTGATGATGTTTACAATTTGTTTGTAATTGAGGTGTTGTATAAATCTGTAGTCCAAATTGAACAGGTTTACCCGTTGTTTCCTTGATTCAACAAGTAACATACTTTCAATGGTTGCCTTATCCATATAACGAGTTTTCATCAGTTTGATGATCTACAAATCTAGTCCTTCCCCCAACTATGAAACACCCCTTGAAACCATGGTTTTTCATAGGGGATTTAGACCTGTTTGGGGCCATAGAATGTGGGTGTTTCATACTAGGCGGATGGGATTTTCCATTATAATCCTATCATATCACTATCTGGTTGGTGGTTTCAACCCCTCTGAAAAAAATATTAGTCAGTTGGGATGATTATTCCCGATTTATGGAAAAGTAAAAGATGTTTGAAACCACCAACCAGATATAAATCCCATTACTTCCAAAAACCGCAGATTTTCCCTAAGACCTCTAGGCCGCGCACGACTAAAAGTTCCTTTTCCCCGCTGGTTGCAGCTTCAGCCCCTGAGGCGAGTGATGAAGTTTGAGGCTGGGATCGATAGCAATTCATTGGAATTCTGGTAGGATTAGAGTATTAATTTATCGCTGATCACTATTTTTTAAAAATAGAACAGGAATTTATCATGAGTGGTCACTCCTGTGGTAGGATTTTATTTGTTTATCTTTTTGGGGTTGCTATACCCATTGCTGGGGTTCCATTCCTAAACGTAACATGGAACCCCAATATGGTAGCTAATCCCACCTGCTATTCCACGTAGATCCTGAACAAACAAACATAAGCAGTGGTGAATACACGCCCGCATCTGAGCAAACGTGAGGGGTTATAGAGAGAAAAATAGATGATAAACAACCATCATTGGAGGGATATTGGGCAAGGATGGGCAAGGTATATGGACTTGTTGTTGGCACAAACAAGTATGATCTCATTTAAGTGCAGCTGTGCGTTGAAGGAAGGGATGACTTTTGAGGATGTTTACCAATAATTACACTGAAATAATCCCATTTATAGAATGTGTATAACCAGTTATAACTAATAAATTGCCATTACTGTAGCGTGGTACAATTCCATGATTTATCAAGATGGGACAAGTCAAATAGACTTGATCCCGTGGTGAAAAGAGTCCCAGTAGATTTCCCGCCTAGGTAGCCAACCAATTTGTGACGAAAATTAGAAAACATTCAGCCCCGGTTTTGGTACAACCAGTTGATGAAATCGAAACATCACAACAACATCATGGAGGTCAGATCAGGCCTCAGTTTCTCCCTCTCCCCTGTTTGGTGAATCCAGACTGGGGAATCATCTTGATTTCCGATGAAACATGGCATCCCATGATGAAGTCAGAAGGATGAAACAGTAATACAATGTAATGTATTCCAGTTGACATGCTTGAGAAGGTAGCACATATCCATGGATTGGTTTTTTTATCCGGAAATCTTTGTTTTTAAACCGGGGTTCAACAGTAAGTTTTCCAGTCATCGCGTTCTGGGAGTAAAACCAGCATACGCCAATAAATTGTATATATGTGTGTATGTGTGTGTATGTATGTATGTATGTATGTATGTATGCGTGTATGTGTTTATATACTCTGGTAAACTTACAAAACACTATGGAAAATCACCATTTTTCATGGGCAAATCTACTATTTCAACGGCCATGTTCAATAGCAAACTGTTAGTTTACCAGAATTTTAGCTGGGGAAATCTTGGGTCAAAATTTGGTGATTTCCTAGCTGATTTATAGATCCAAAGATTATCGATTCAGCAAATCCAAGTATACGCTTGATTCACTGGGAAAATAAGTCGATTTTCACTTAAAATGGGATTATCTGGAAAATAGGGACTCATGATTCACTAGAAACTAGGGATTTCCTGGTTCACGTTAAATTACCAGAGGGCAGATGATCCAGCCGTTTTCATCACATGGAGGCACACTCTGAGCACAAGCCGAGCCTTCAGCAGCTGGCCTTAAGCAAGGGTCAAAATGGGTGACTTGAAGCTCTGGATCTTAATCTCATCTACTCATTAAATCCAGGTCTCCACTTATGTCATGGACTACCATACCGCATAGTAACCCATGTAAGTTGGCCAATCCCACTAAATCATGTATCCAAATATGTGATGGGAATTTACCATTGATAATGTTTATTATTATTGACCCATGAATACTCACAGTTAATTGTTTTAAGTGACTATATTGTTTTTAATGAATATACTATTATTAATGGATTGATGACCATGTTCCGACATGGGCAAATCTCTCAAGATACGGCAGCAATGGAGCATGTAGTCAAGGCCAATCCTCTTCTCTGGTAAACCGCAGTTTGACATTGAAACAATAGGAATTGATTACCTTCGGTAATCAAACATGACAATGGAAAATCCCCAAATTAAAACTTTAATGGGAAAAACCATCTACGAAAGGTGGATTTTCCATTGCCATGTTGGCTAGTGTTTGATTGCCACAAGGTATGCAGTGAGATACTCTCAGAATTATGGCCATTTACCAGTTATAACTACTTATAACCCCAGTTATAGAATGTATAATCCCAGTTATAACCAGTTATAATTAATAACCATGGCCATCACTGCAGATTCAACTGGGAAAATTGTCAAGGAACATACTAGTTGCTAGTCACTGCTAGTGCTCTGGCATCCAGCGCGGGACCTTCAGGCCAAAAAACAATCTTTCGGGACGACTTACTGTGGTGCCCCATACAAAGCTAAGTTGAGATAAAAGTGGTTTTACTATGGTTTATGGTGGATATAACGAGAGTTATATAATAGGGTTTATAAACCAAAAACCAACCTATAACTAGGGGACATGAAACAATCTACGGTTTTCAAATTGCATCCGCTCATCAACATCAATGCATGTCGGCATCCATGCCAAGTGCGGTGTCCAACGCCGGCATGCACATAGAATCCATACCTTGGTGCCAGCAATCTGGTGGCCCTTTTCCTCATTTCTGCAACATAAGCTTGCAAAATGATTGGCACGAGATCTTGCACACGTGCTTTGCCCAGCAATTGCATTCGACTTTTCACCTGAAAGTCATCCATTTCTGGATCCGGAAAATTTGGAAGGGGCAAGAACCTCTCGAAATGCTGATTTTTGTTTTGGCCGTCTCCAACCAGGAGTATGTTCTTCTAACTGCTTTGCGTTCAACGCAAATTCAGCCGGCACGACTGTGACTAGCATGGTTTCAAGCTCTTCCACTGGCTCCATCGCAAAAACTGGCTGCAAAGCGGCGATGGGAAGAATACTGTACCATCTACCAACTGTTCACGGACGCAAGGAGGCAGGTACTGAAACAAAGGCATGGAATAATTAGCGCTGATGACCTGCAAACAAACATTCTTCCATCCGTTTCATTGCGTTTATACCGTTCCAAAGGGGGTGATATAGCTAAAATAGTCACATCCCACCAATATGATAAATTAAACATACCCCAGAAACCAATATAAGTAAACATAACCCCAAACAGGTTCTAAGTGTTGGGTTTTCGTTTTTGCAAAAACCAACACTTTGAACCTAAAATTGGAAGGGGTTCTAAGTGTTTGATCAAACATTTGGGAAAAATAGAGGTTCTAAGCGTAAGTCGGTCGCTATATACAGATGTAGAGAACACCATAGAATGGGGGTATGAATATTGTATGTTATTTAATTGATGCCATTTGGGGGATCTAACCGTCAAACTAGGGGCATAAGCAAACGGGAACATCACGGAACATCATCTCAAAATGACACTTTTCTAGCAAGCCATGTTCGATTTACCAGAGGGTATTCTACCAATATTCCATTCATATTCCACTCATATCCTCATTCTATTCCATTAGTATTTTCCGTTAACGGAGGAAAGTTTAGAAGTCAAACTTCCGACAATATGGACAGATGGAAAAGCAGAGGTGGGAAGAGGAGAAGAGCAGAAGAGAGAAGATCAGAGAAGAGAAAGAGTGAGAAGAAAGACGATGCAGGTGCGCGAAAAGGTAGGAAAGTCGCGAAACACTGTGTTTTTCCAATGATTTGTGGCTCCGGAGAGTCGCTAAAGCGGCGGGTGCGGAGCCATCTGGCCAGATGAGAGATGAAAAGTTGCACTCCGTTGTGGCGCGAAGCACATTTCGAAGTCGTCGAAGTCAAAAAGCTAAAAACACCTCACGTTTGGAGCACTTTTGGAAGTTGAGCTGTCGAAAAAGTGCACGCTGTTGCGGCGCAAAGCACATTTCGAAGTCAAAAGTGCGAAAAACTGGCAGTCTCGGAGACTTTTGGAAGTTGAGATGTTGAAAAAATGCACGCCATTGTGGCGCAAAGCACATTTCGAAGTCAAAAGTGTTAAAAACTGACGGTCTCGGGCCACTTTTGGAGGTTCAGATGTCGTTTCGCATGGCAAGCGCAAGGGATTGTGCACCTTGCCAAAAGTGAGCCAAACGTGAAGGTTTTGTAGCAGTTTCAACTACACCCACCACTACACTACACTACACTCCACTACACTACACTACATTACAACTACAGCTACAACTGCACCTACAACTACAACTACAACTACATTACATTACATTACACTAATTACACTGCACCACACTACACCACATTCCACTCCACTACACTCCACTGCAATACATTACACTGAATTACATTACACTACGCTACACTAGGCTACACTACACTACACTACACTACACCACGCTACACTACACTACACTACACTAACTACAACTACAGCTGCAACTACAACTATGCTGTAGACTATGCTACTTTACACTACGCTACACTAGGCTACACTACACTTCACTACCCTACACCGCCCTACATTGCATTACACTACACTCATTACACCATCACAAATGCAACTGCAACTACACTACATAATTACACTACACCACAACTACAACTCCACTAATTACACTACAGCTACAACTACAGCTGCACTACACCACACTACATCCAGCAGTTGTGAGGTGACTGACCCGGTGACCACTGCAACCATTGGACCATTGTAACCACTCCAAAAAACACAACTCCAACCGCCTTTCAGCCCATCAGTGGATTCGCTCTTCCATCCGTGATTCACAGCAACCAAGCTCTCCTATAGGTTTCCTATTCTGAAACTTCCACCACCGCCTTGTGCGGTACTACTGGTATACCCATTAATATTCCATTGATAAACCCATTCATATTCCATTCATATGTTCCATTCTTACACAATGTGGGCTCCCCTAGTTATTAAGTTGCTTCATAAACCGCATTAACTATAGTTATAAGATGTTACAAGTATCATAAGCCCTAGCTATTGGAGTTATAAACAAACTAGCCCCAGATTGTACCCATTCAGCTTTGTTTCATTCATCTGTGCAAATAAAACTAATTCACTGATCTGAAATAAGGCTATTTTGGGATAGTTACCCCTACTAACCAATTTACCCAGTAGCTCAATATTATGATATATGGGGGTTTCCTAAAATGGAGGTACCCCTAAATCATCTAGTTTAATAGGGTTTTCCATTATAAACCATCCATTATAAACCAAAGATTCCATCCCTTAACCGCGGAGTCCAGTCACTGCCGCACCAGCAGGAGGTTCTTTTCGTTGTGGCTGGCGCAGGCTCGCCTCGGAAGGCTTGGAGGGGTAATTGGGGATTGCCATACCTCATGTTATTCATAACTGGTTGGCGGTTTCAACCCCTCTGAGAAAAATCATGGGTTGAGTTAAATGGCCATTTCAGGGACCTAAATGCAGCTGGTTGGTGGTTTTAACCATCTTGAAAAATCTTAAAGTCAATGGGAAGGATTATCCCATATATTATGGAAAATTAAAAAAGGTTTGAAAACCACCAGCCAGATAAGAAATTGTGAATGGATGTATTTGAACATTTCACATCATACAATATGTTGAATATGATGTATATGTAAAATAGTTATTCCCTCAAAATTTGGCATTATATGAAACACCCAAAATATGAAACCATATGGAATGGAATACTTGAAAAAATATCAAATGTTCATTCGGGACATCAACACAAATCCGTAAAGTTTTCACAAGGGGCCCCCAGATTGGCTCATAATATGGGCTAGGGTGCGCATGCAACGCAGGTAGTCAGTTGACACCTGAAGTCATAGATTGGATCCATATATCAAGTATTCAATTGGGGTTCAATCATCCATTTTTGCAGGCAGTCTTGGCTCATTCCCATCTAGCAAAATTGTAGAAACCAAATCTGCAACCCAAAAGCAGTATCTCATGCTCAATCTAACTTGGGGACACCTGAGGTTCGATGTACTCCTCCTAAAACAATTTCACAAAACAAAAACGTTCGCCAGTATTTTGCTTGATTTATCCATACTTGTCTTGTCTCACGCCGTCATTTTTGGATACCTTCAATTTCCCAGAAGGTTCAGTGACTATGGTTGGATGACAACACCTTGCCCTGGGAAACTCAATCCATAGCTCCGAATCGCTTCCTGCGAACCACTGGAGAGTAGAAATAGGCAGTCACCAAAATGCAAATCAATGCAAATCAGCTATCCACTGCGCGTTTACACCCCCACAAAATGTTTTAATTACATGCTGTTTCTTTAATGTTTGGTTAATGGTCAAGTGAGGACTACTTGTAGGATCACCCCCCTTAGTAAGTGGCTGAAAAAAACCGGTGAGTAAACCCACAATTCTTTAAATCCCCATTTATAAAGGGGCTATAACTCCAGTGACAAACGTTTCGAAGCAGCTCAAAGTAGGGCTGATCCTCAAAGTAGGCGACGTGAAAAAAACTCCCCATGGGCCACCGGGCCAAACCAAGTCTTTGGGCAGCTTTGCGGGTGACACCAACAGTCCTCAGTTGCGCAAGGTACACGGAAAATGGATGGACAAATGGATAACGTAGCTGGTGAAATGGTGATTTAATCTATCAAAATTGCTATTGAGCTGGATAACTATGATAAAATGTTGAGAAACTCTATGGCTGAATTTAAATCTATGTCTGTTCTGGTTGATCCCTCAGGGTTTTCTATTCCATAACCTGTAGATTGCATTCGATTCCAAAGCCTTACGAAGGAGCATCCCCTGGCAGTTTTTCACCCATTGCGAAGCATGCAGCTTCCAGTTTCTGTGACGACAGCGCTTGTGTCTTAACATGTCTCAACATGTCAATGTATCAACATGTCTGACCATCTCTATGCTTGGCAAGTCCCACACCACGGCAAGTATCCTTCAAGGTGAGCACCGCAAACAATATAAGTTGACGTGAGGAACTTGATTAACTATGGCAACTATGATATTATTTATGGGAGATATGGGGGTTTCCTAAAATGGGGATACCCCAATAGCTGGTTGGTTTGTAATGAAAATCCCAATCTATAAAATGGATGATAACTAGGGGTACCCCCATGACAAAACGGAAACCTCCATATAAACTCACCTTGTAGCAGGTTACCGGGCTAGCGAAAAAGAATTGGGATGGCACCCTCTAGGTATGCCAAATTTGGGCAACTGCCAGTCTGTCATGATATATTTATACATACATATATATATATATATATATATCCGCCGACCCCGGCTGCGCAAGGGGGAGCGCGAAAGGGAAAAGGATTTTCTGACACAGCATTGGTAGCAATTTTTTCTGTTCTATATCCGCCGACCCCAACTTCTAGTACTACTACTACTACTACTACTATTACTACTACTCAGCAGGCCGCCGCAGGCAGCAGCAGGCAGCAGCAGGCATCAGTAGGCAGCAGCAGACACAAGCAGACGCAGCAGCAGTAAGCGCAACGGCAGCAATGCAGCAGCTAGCAGCACGAAAAATTGTGTTTTTCTAGGATGGCATGGGTGTCAAGAACGTGGGCAAGAGCACGCAAAAGGTGCACATAGCCAGTAGCTAGCAGCCAGCGCCAGTAGCAGCCAGCAGCTAGTAGCCAGCAGCCTACCAAAAATCTAGATTTTTCTAGGATTTCAGACGACACGTTAGGCACTTTTTTGGCGTGGTTCTGGCACTCGCTCGTCCTTCAGAGCCCTGGTGTTTTCCCCCGGCAAGTGATTTTTTCGAACCTGTTTTACTGCTAACAGCCGCCAGCAACAGAATCTATCGAAAAATTGTGTTTTTCCAAGCAGACGCAGCAGCAGCAAGCGCAACGGCAGCAGTGCAGCAGCTAGCAGCACGAAAAATTGTGTTTTTCTAGGATGGCACCAATGGGTGTCAAGAACGTGGGCAAGAGCACGCAAAAGGTGCACATAGCCAGTAGCTAGCAGCCAGCGCCAGTAGCAGCCAGCCAGTAGCCAGCAGCCTACCAAAAATCTAGATTTTTCTAGGATTTCAGACGACACGTTAGGCACTTTTTTGGCGTGGTTCTGGCACTCGCTCGTCCTTCAGAGCCCTGGTGTTTTCCCCCCCGGCAGGTGATTTTTTCGAACCTGTTTTACTGCTAGCAGCCGCCAGCAACAGAATCTATCGAAAAATTGTGTTTTTCTAGGGTGTCAGACGACACGTTAGGCACTTCTATATATCTTGTATATATTTCTATAGGGTTTCAAACGTGACGTTTGGCAGTTTTCTCGTTTATATAGCACCAATGGGTGTCAAGAACATGGGCAAGAGCACGCAAAAGGTGCACATAGCCAGTAGCTAGCAGCCAGCGCCAGTAGCAGCCAACAGCCAGTAGCCAGCAGCCTACCAAAAATCTAGCTTTTTCTAGGATTTCAGACGACACGTTAGGCACTTTTTTGGCGTGGTTCTGGCACTCGCTCGTCCTTCAGAGCCCTGGTGTTTTCCCCCCCGGCAGGTGATTTTTTCGAACCTGTTTTACTGCTAGCAGCCTCCAGCAACAGAATCTGTCGAAAAATTGTGTTTTTCTAGGATGTCAGACGACACGTTAGGCACTTCTATATATCTTGTATATATTTCTATAGGGTTTCAGACGTCACGTTTGGCAATTTTCTCATTTATATGGCACCAATGGGTGTCAAGAACATGGGCAAGAGCATGCAAAAGGGCAGCAGCAGCAGCAGCAGCAGAAGCAGCAGCAGCAGCAGGCAGCAGCAGCAGCAGTTGTTTCTTGCTTTGGAAGCTGTTTGATTGCAGCAGCACGACAGCAGCACCACAGCAGCAGCAGCCACCAGCAGCAGCACCAGCAGCAGGCAGCAGGCCGCCGCAGGCAGCAGCAAGCATCAGTAGGCAGCAGCAGACACAAGCAGACGCAGCAGCAGTACGCGCAACGGCAGCAGTGCAGCAGCTAGCAGCACGAAAAATTGTGGTTTTCAAGGATGGCACCAATGGCTAGCAGCCAGCGCCAGTAGCAGCCAGCAGCCAGTAGCCAGCAGCCTACCCAAAATCTCTAGATTTTTCTAGGATTTCAGACGACATGTTAGGCACTTTTTTGGCGTGGTTCTAGCACTCGCTCGTCCTTCAGGTGTTTTCCCCCCCGGCAGGTGATTTTTTCGAACCTGTTTTACTGCTAGCAGCCGCCAGCAACAGAATCTATCGAAAAATTGCGTTTTTCCAAGCAGACGCAGCAGCAGTAAGCGCAACGGCAGCAGTGCAGCAGCTAGCAGCACGAAAAATTGTGTTTTTCTAGGATGGCACCAATGGGTGTCAAGAACGTGGGCAAGAGCACGCAAAAGGTGCACATAGCCAGTAGCTAGCAGCCAGCGCCAGTAGCAGCCAGCAGCCAGTAGCCAGCAGCCTACCAAAAATCTAGATTTTTCTAGGATTTCAGACGACACGTTAGGCACTTTTTTGGCGTGGTTCTGGCACTCGCTCGTCCTTCAGAGCCCTGGTGTTTTCCCCCCCGGCAGGTGATTTTTTCGAACCTGTTTTACTGCTAGCAGCCGCCAGCAACAGAATCTATCGAAAAATTGTGTTTTTCTAGGGTGTCAGACGACACGTTAGGCACTTCTATATATCTTGTATATATTTCTATAGGGTTTCAAACGTGACGTTTTGCAGTTTTCTCGTTTATATAGCACCAATGGGTGTCAAGAACATGGGCAAGAGCACGCAAAAGGTGCACATAGCCAGTAGCTAGCAGCCAGCGCCAGTAGCAGCCAACAGCCAGTAGCCAGCAGCCTACCAAAAATCTAGCTTTTTCTAGGATTTCAGACGACACGTTAGGCACTTTTTTGGCGTGATTCTGGCACTCGCTCGTCCTTCAGAGCCCTGGTGTTTTCCCCCGGGAGGTGATTTTTTCGAAACTGTTTTGCTGCTAGCAGCCTCCAGCAACAGAATCTGTCGAAAAATTGTGTTTTTCTAGGATGTCAGACGACACGTTAGGCACTTCTATATATCTTGTATATCTTGTATATATTTCTATAGGGTTTCAGACGTCACGTTTGGTAATTTTCTCATTTATATGGCACCAATGGGTGTCAAGAACATGGGCAAGAGCACGCAAAAGGGCAGCAGCAGCAGCAGAAGCAGCAGCAGCAGCAGCAGCAGCAGTTGTTTCTTGCTTTGGAAGCTGTTTGATTGCAGCAGCACGACAGCAGCACCACAGCAGCAGCAGCCACCAGCAGCAGCACCAGCAGCAGGCAGCAGGCCGCCGCAGGCAGCAGCAGGCAGCAGCAAGCATCAGTAGGCAGCAGCAGACACAAGCAGACGCAGCAGCAGTACGCGCAACGGCAGCAGTGCAGCAGCTAGCAGCACGAAAAATTGTGTGTTTTCAAGGATGGCACCAATGGGTGTCAAGAACGTGGGCAAGAGCACGCAAAAGGTGCACATAGCCAGTAGCTAGCAGCCAGCGCCAGTAGCAGCCAGCAGCCGATAGCCACAGAATCGAGGTCGTGGACCTCCCTCGGCTTCTTCACTTTTCCGGGGTCGGCGGCAGGGGCGGCAGCCCTTAAATTCGGCTCCGCCGGCTCCCCACGAGTACGCTGACAAATGCGTCACGAGCGTCCCAGAGCGACTAGAGCTCTAAGGTGAGGCGCGCCCCCAACCGCCGACCCTCCGACGCCGGGCCCCGAAAAACACCAAAAATCCTTCAGGAGGGTGGGGGAGAGCTTTTTGGCCGGGATCCGGGTCGCTCATAAGCGTCTCCAAGAGCATCCCCCCCCCCCGTTTTGAGGGTACCTAAAATCGGAAAAAAGCGCCGTTTTGACACATTTTTCGGACGATTTTTCGCTTTTCGAAAGTCACAAAATGCTGTAAATTACAGCATTTTTGCGTTTTGACGTCTTTTGCGGGAGCAATGAAAAAAAGCAGAAAATGCTGTAAATACCAATACTTTTTTGACCCGAGATGCACAAAACACTGCAAATACCAGTGTTTTTGAAAGCCAAGCCAAAAAACACTGTAAATTACAGCATTTTTGGCAAGTTGATCGCAAAAAATGCTGGTATTTACACTGTTTTTGCAATTTCAAGAAAACGTGGAAGGCACGAAACACTGTAAATAGCGGTGTTTTAGCCACTTTTGGACGCTGAAACGCTGGTATTTACACAGTTTTTTGCCCATGACGGCGCCAAACCCCTGTAAATTACAGCATTTTTTGCACTTTTTGAACCCTTTTTTTGCCTTGATGAACGCAAAAAACGCTGGTATTTACGCGTTTCCCAAAAAATCGAAGATCGTGACGTGAACGAAACCCTGTAAATAACAGTGTTTTAGCCACTTTGGGGGACTAAAACTGTGGTATTTACGCGGGTTCTTGCCAGCTGACAGCGCAATATGCTGTAAATTACAGCACTTTGTGCGCTGTTTATGTTCAATTTTTAAACGCGCGATGCTTTCACATGTTCTTTGCATTATTTTGCACTCTTCCACAAAAAACAACGTTGCAGATTGAAACTGGACGACAGCGTGACCCGAAAGAAAGCTGGAGGGAGGAGACGCACAGAAGCCTTTACCCACACACACAGGGGCTTTTACACAGAGAAGTCTTTACACAAAGGAGTTTTTTACACACAGAAGGTTTTACACAGAGAAGTCTTTACTCTAAGGTGCTTTTGCAGACAAGCGTCTAGGATCTTTTACTCACAGAAGTTTTTACACGAAGAAGTCTTTACACAGAGGGCTTTTTACACACAGACGCGTTTGCACACAGAAGCTTTTGCACAGAGAAGCCTTTACACAGAGGAGCGTTTACACACCAAAGAGTTTACACACAGCAAGCTTTTACACACGCAGGGGCTTTTACACAGAGAAGCCTTTACACAGAGTAGCTTTTTACACACAGAAGGTTTTACACAGAGAAGTCTTTCCTCTGAGGAGCTTTTTCACACAAATGTCTTGGAGCTTTTACACACAAAAGCTGTTACACAAAGAAGTCTTTACACAGAGAGCTTTAACACACAGACGCGTTTACAAACAGAAACTTTTACACAGAGAAGCCTTTACACAGAGAGTTTTTACACACGGAAGCTTTTACACACAGAGAAATCTTTACACAGACGTGCTTTCACAATTTCACACAGAGAAGCGTTTACACAAAGAAGTCTTTACACAGAGAATCTTTTACACACGGAAACTTTTACACACAAAAGCTTTTACACAGAGAAGTCTTTGCACAGAGGTGCCTTTACACGAAGTAACAAGTTGAAATCGGCAGCAGTTCTTTAGGAAAAACCCTTCGCAGGAGCTTTCGGGAACTCACTTGCTCCCCAAAAAATCGTCTATTCCAACAAATATGTTCCAAAAAACCTAAGGAATATATTTCTGAAGCAGGTCCTCATTCAGTAACTTTCACGCCCACACTGCGATGAAATGAAGGGCCGAGTGGTCCGGCGGAGCCGACGAGGGGCGTCAGCCCAAAAATTCGGCTCCGCCGGCTCCCCACGAGTACGCTGACAAATGCGTCACGAGCGTCCCAGAGCGACTAGAGCTCTAAGGTGAGGCGCGCCCCAAGCCGCCGACCCTCCGACGCCGGGCCCCGAAAAACACCAAAATCCTTCAGGAGGGTGGGGGAGAGCTTTCTGGCCGGGATCCGGGTCGCTCATAAGCGTCTCCAAGAGCATTCCCCCCCCCCCCGTTTTGAGGGTACCTAAAATCGGAAAAAAGCACCGTTTTGACACATTTTTCGGACGATTTTTCGCTTTTTTCGATTACAGCATTTTTGCGTTTTAACATCTTTTGCGGGAGCCATGCAAAAACGCAGAAAATGCTGTAAATACCAATACTTTTTGGACCCAAGATGCACAAAACACCGCAAATACCAGTGTTTTTGAAAGCAAAGCAAAAAAACACTGTAAATTACAGCATTTTGGGCGTGTTGATCGCAAAAACTGCTGGTATTCACAGTGTTTTTGCAATTTCAAGAAAACGTGGAAGGCACGAAACACTGTAAATAGCGGTGTTTTAGCCACTTTTGGACGCTGAAACGCTGGTATTTACACAGTTTTTTGCCCATGACGGCGCCAAACCCCTGTAAATTACAGCATTTTTTGCACTTTTTGAACCCTTTTTTTGCCTTGATGAACGCAAAAAACGCTGGTATTTACGCGTTTCCCAAAAAATCGAAGATCGTGACGTGAACGAAACCCTGTAAATAACAGTGTTTTAGCCACTTTCGGGGACTAAAACTGTGGTATTTACGCGGGTTCTTGCCATCTGACAGCGCAAAATGCTGTAAATTACAACACTTTGTGCGCTGTTTATGTTCAATTTTTTTAACTGCGATGCTTTCACCTGTTCTTTGCCTTCTTCCACAAGAAACAATGTTGCAGATTGAAACTGGACGACAGCGTGACCCGAAAGAAAGCTGGAGGGAGGAGTCGCACAGAAGCTTTTACACACACAGGGGCTTTTACACAGAGAAGTCTTTACACAAAGGAGCTTTTTACGCACAGAAGGTTTTACACAGCGAAGTCTTTACTCTAAGGAGCTTTTTCACACAAACGTCTAGGAGCCTTTACACACAGAAGCTTTTACACGAAGAAGTCTTTACACAGAGGGGTTTTTACACACAGACGCGTTTGCACACAGAAGCTTATTTTACACAGAGAAGCCTTCACACAGAGGAGCTTTTACACACAAAAGCATTTACACACAGCAGGCTTTTACACACACAGGGGCTTTTACACAGAGAAGTCTTTACACAAAGGAGCTTTTTACACACAGAAGGTTTTACACAGAGAAGTCTTTACTCTAGGGAGCTTTTGCACACAAATATCTATGTGCTTTTTCACACAGAAGTTTTTACGCGAAGAAGTCTTTACACAGAGGGGTTTTTACACACAGACGCATTTGCACACAGAAGCTTTTACACAGAGAAGCCTTTACACAGAGGAGCTTTTACACAAAAGCATTTGCACACAGCAAGCTTTTACACACACAGGGGCTTTTACACAGAGAAGTCTTTACACAAAGGAGCTTTTTACACACGGAAGCTTTTACACAGAGAAGTCTTTACTCTAAGGGCTTTTTACACACAGACGCGTTTGCACACAGAAGCTTTTACACAGAGAAGCCTTCACACAGAGGAGCTTTTACACACAAAAGCGTTTACACACAGCAAGCTTTTACACACACAGGGGCTTTTACACAGAGAAGTCCTTACACAAAGGAGCTTTTTACACACAGAAGGTTTTACACAGAGAAGTCTTTACTCCAAGGAGCTTTTGCACACAAACGTCTAGGAGCTTTTTCACACAGAACTTTTTACTCGAAGACGTCTTTACACAGAGGGGTTTTTACACACAGACGCGTTTACACACAGAAGCTTTTACACAGAGAAGCCTTTACACAGAGGAGCTTTTACACACAAAAGCATTTACACACAGCAGGCTTTTACACACACAGGGGCTTTTACACAGAGAGGTCTATACACAAAGGAGCTTTTTACACACGGGAGCCTTTTGGAAGCAAATTTCGGCCTTTTGGCGGCCCCTCGGCCGGCTATTGAATTTCTCTTCTGGGATCATTGGGAAACGGCCGTTTTTGGCCAAATCCTGGCCGGGAGCCTTTTGGAAGCAAATTTCTACCCTTTGGCGGCCCCTCGGCCGGCTATTGAATTTCTCTTCTGGGATCATTGGGAAACGGCCGGTTTTTGCCAAATCCTGGCCGGGAGCCTTTTGGAAGCAAATTTCTGCCATTTGGCGGCCCCTCGGCCGGCTATTGAATTTCTCTTCTGGGATCATTGGGAAACGGCCGTTTTTGGCCAAATCCTGGCCGGGAGCCTTTTGGAAGCAAATTTCTGCCATTTGGCGGCCCCTTGGCCGGCTATTGAATTTCTCTTCTGGGATCATTGGGAAACGGCCGTCTTTACTCTAAGGAGCTTTTGCACACAAACGTCTAGGAGCCTTTGCACACAGAAGCTGTTCCACGAAGAAGTCTTTACACAGATATATAGCTTTCATTCACAGACGCGTTTACACACAGAATCTTTTACACAGAGAAGCGTTTACACAGAGAATTTTACACAGTGAAATCTTTACACAGGCGCGCTTTCACACAGAGAAGCTTTCACACACAGAAGCTTTTACACAAAGAAGTCTTTACACAAAGTGGTTTTTACACACAGCAACTTTTACACGCAAAAGCTTTTACACAGAGAAGCCTTCAGCCAGAGGGGCTTATACACACAAAAGCGTTTACACACAGCAAGCTTTTACACACACAGGGGCTTTTACACAAAGAAGTCCTTACACAAAGGAGCTTTTTACACACAGAAGGTTTTACACAGAGAAGTCTTTACCCTAAGGAGCTTTTGCACACAAACGTCTAGGAGCTTTTTCACACAAAACTTTTTACACGAAGAAGGCCTGACAGAGAGGGTTTTTACACACAGACGTGTTTGCACACAGAAGCTTTTTTTACACAGAGAAGCCTTCACACAGAGGAGCTTTTACACACAAAAGCATTTACACACACAGGGGCTTTTACACAGAGAAGTCTTTACACAAAGGAGCTTTTTACACACAGAAGGTTTTACACAGAGAAGTCTTTACTCCAAGGAGCTTTTGCACACAAACGTCTAGGAGCCTTTACACACAGAAGCTGTTACACAAAGAAGTCTTTACACAGATATATAGCTTTCACACACAGACGCGTGTACACACAGAGGCTTTTACACAGAGAAGCCTTTACACTTTACACAGAGAGTTTTTACACACCGAAGCTTTTACACACAGTGAAATCTTTACACAGACATTTCACACAGAGAAGCTTTCACACATAGAAGCTTTTACACAAAGAAGTCTTTACACAAAGTGGTTTTTACACACAGAAACTTTTACACACAAAAGCTTTTACACAGAGAAGTCTTTGCACAGAGGCGTCTTGACATGAAGTCACAAGTTGAAATTGGCAGCAGTTCTTCGGGAAAAACCCTTGGCAGGAGCTTTCGGGCACTCACTTGCTCCCCAAAAAAGCCGTCTATTTCCAACAAAGTTCCTGTTCTTTTTTTTTCAAAAAACGTGAGGAATATATTTCTGAAGCAGGTCCCCATCCAAAAGCTTTCCAGCCCCCACACTGCGATGAAATGGAGGGCCGAGAAATCCGGCGGAGCCGACGAGGGGCGTTAGCCCTTAAATCCGGCCAGGGGCCCCCTGGCCGTGTCCTTGCCGAAGGCGTTTCTCTCCTCTCCGTAGGAGAGAGGGGCCGCCGCCCCTGCCGGAGACACCTTTGCCCGCCAAAAACTGTCGCGTTTTACGGTGTTTTGTGCTCTTTGCATTTTTTCCCATTTTTCGGATCTGGTGGTTTAAGATGGGTCAACATGGGCCAAGATAGGCCTCAAGATGGGCCAACATAGCCCCAAGATGGGCCAACATAGCCCCCAAGATGGGCCAACATAGCCCCAAGATGGGCCAACATAGCCCCAAGATGGGCCAACATAGCCCCAAGATGGGCCCACATTGCCCTCAAGATGGGCCAACATAGCCCCAAGATGGGCCAACATAGCCCCAAGATAGGCCGCCGACCCTCAAAATATCCTGCGTTTTACAGCGTTTTTTTGCTGTTCCCATTTTTCGGATCTTTTGGCTCAACATGGGCCAACATGAGGCAAACATAGGCCAACATAGCCACAAGATGGGCCCTCGTTGCCCGCAAGATAGGCCAACATACGCCAACATAGGCCAACATATAGCCACACGATGGGCCAACATAGTTGGGCCCCTGGCCGGCTGTCGCGCGTAAGCGCTTAAATCCGGCCAGGGGCCCCCTGGCCGTGTCCTTGCCGTACGGCAGTTCTCTCCTCTCCGTAGGAGAGAGGGGCCGCACCCCCTGCCGCCGACCACCTCGTACCGCCAAAAACTGTCCTGTTTTACGGTGTTTTGTGCTCTTCCCATTTTTTCCAATTTTTCGGATCTTGTGGTTTAAGATGGGTCCACATGGGCCAACATAGGCCTCAAGATGGGCCAACATAGGCCTCAACATGGGCCAGCATAGACCCAAGATGGGCCAACATAGCCCCAAGATGGGCCAACATAGCCCCAAGATGGGCCAACATAGCCCCAAGATGGGCCAACATAGCCCCAACATGGGCCAACATAGCCCCAAGATGGGCCAACCTAGCCCCAAGATAGGCCGCCGACCCTCAAAATATCCTGCGTTTTACAGCGTTTTTTTGCTGTTCCCATTTTTCGGACCTTTTGGCTCCACAAGGGTCAACATGGGCCAACATAGGCCTCAAGATCGGCCGACATAGGCCTCAAGATCAGCCCACATAGCCTTCAAGATAGGCCAACATAGCCCCAAGCTGGGTCAACATAGCTCCAAGCTGGGCCCACATTGCCCGCAAGATAGGCCAACATAGGCCAACATAGGCCAACAGATGGGCCAACATAGTTGGGCCCCTGCCCCTGACCTCGCGGTGGGGTGTGCGTGTCGACAGAACCCCCTGTAATTTACAGTGTTTTTTGGCCCTGTGACCTTCAACAAGTTTTTGCACTAACATCGCGCACGATCGCCCAACATAACCCCAAGATGCCCCATTATAGCCCCAAGATGCCCCAACATCGGCCCACGATGGCCCCAACATAGGCCCAAGATTGGCGAACATTGCCCCAAGATGGGCGCAACATGGGCCCAAGATGCGCTAACATAGGCCCAAGATGAGCGAACATAGCCCCAAGATGGGCGCAACATGGGCCCAAAATGGGCTAACATGGGACCAAGATAGCACAAAATGGCCCCAACAACCAACAACCAACCACCAACAACCAACCAGCCACCAACAACCAACAACCACAATAACGACCACAACCACAACCACAACCACAACCACCGCAACAACAACAACAACAACAACAACAACAACAACAAGAAGCAGGCCAACATAGTTGGGCCCCTGGCCGGCTGTCGCGCGTAAGCGCTTAAATATATACACACAAAGAATTCATCCATTCATTTTCCTCAAGCCCACCGATGTGCGGCCCACAAGGGCCTTTATGTCATCTCCCACCTTCTTGAGTCCCCGGATTATCATCAATGACCCATACTCAGCGGCTTGGAGCTCTGGAGTCTTGCCAGCCAATGTGGTAAAGTAGCAGAAAGCCCGTGCACCAAGATTCTTAGCATTCAGAACCTCTCCATCTACCAAAACATTTGCCAGGTCCTTTTCCAGCAAGTCAAGTCGTGGGTTTTCATCATTGACGATTTTTGTCCATGCAGGCGTCTGTGCAAGTGCCTCAGAAATGAGTCTCAACGCACCTTTTGCCTGCAATCGCTCGGGGCTGTCTCCTAATTCATCATCGTCATCAGCTGGTATTGGCCCACAATCAGGGAACAGTTTGCTGAGCGCTTCCCATACTATCTCGGTTATCCAGTTTGGCACGTAAAAGACATCCTTGCCAGCATGGAAATCATCCGGAAAGAAAGGTGCTGCATTGCGCACAACAAATCTTGTTCTGCGGATGTAGCTGCTGCTTGGAGGCATGTCAATGTAGGGCCCCCAAACGTTGTAAGTTGGTTTACTTTCACACCATGAATACTATAGTTATTTGCGTATCATTAACCCAAACGTGAAATTGAAGTTATGTTCAGCAACTTAGCTATCGTTCGGGGGCACCACATCGTGTATAAACCCCACGTTCATATCCATACCATCCCCCAACTAACATAAACCCCAAGGCATTGCAGGGTCTAGCAATGTCGCCATGTTGGTGGAATGGAATAGATATGGGGATGGATCAACACCTGGCAAAATCTGGGTATATAATTTATGATAATTCACTAACCTGAAAGAAGGCTATAATTTACCCAGATTTTTTCCCATGAATTTAAGGCTGCATGAACAAGGACGTCATTCGTTGAATAAAAATGTCTAACAAGTATGGATCAACCCCTATGATTCTTAGGAAAAAAAATGAAATTATCATAATCAACCGATGACATTTTTGAACATCATATGATTTTCCCCTAAACTTGTCCACTGGATAAATTCCAGCTTCAGTCAAGGGATTCCATGGTAAGGCTCTGCAAGCGGCCAGGACGTCAGGCAAATGACCAGGTGGACTGGCG
>CAMXCT020004185.1:0-44056 GCA_947184155.2 Cladocopium goreaui | reverse complement strand
TTGCTGATGGAATTCCATTGTGATTTGCAACTCTAGGATCGTTCCCTCACTGTAAATGGGATTGCAAGTGGTGCTGGTGGATGAGTTGCCGATGGAGTTTTGCAGGAAGTCTCGCACGAAATGCGTTTTTGAGAGATAGCAGATGCACGAAAGCCTATGTTTTTCCATACAAAGTCCGTCCCAGAACCTCGATGATCTACCTCTGCGGTGCGACGGTTGCGAGACGGTCTCGTGTGTGGTCGGATCATTCTCGGATCATGCTCGGACCATGGTCGGATCGGTTCCGCATTGTAAATGGGGTTTCAACTGTTTTTTTTTCGTTGCAATGCGCGGTCGCAGGGAATTCCAATGTGATTTGCAACTGTAGGATCGTTCCCGCATTGTAAATGGGGGGTTTGCTGACAAAGAGTGGTGCTGGCTTGGATTCTGCTGGTGGATGAGTTGCCGATGGAATTCCATTGTGATTTGCAACTCTAGGATCGTTCCCTCACTGTAAATGGGATTGCAAGTGGTGCTGGTGGAGGAGTTGCCGATGGAGTTTTGGAAGAAGTCTCGCACGAAATGCGTTTTTGAGAGATAGCAGATGCACGAAACCCTATGTTTTTCCATACAAAGTCCGTCCCCGAACCTCGATGATCTACCTCTGCGGTGCGACGGTTGCGAGACGGTCTCGTGTGTGGTCGGATCATGGTCGGATCGGTCTCGGATCATGCTCGGACCATGGTCGGATCGGTTCCGCATTGTAAATGGGGTTTCAAGTGTTTTTTCGTGCATGCGCGGTCGACAGAATTCCATTGTGATTTGCAACTGTAGGATCGTTCCCGCATTGTAAATGGGGTTGCAAGTGGTGCTGGTGGATGAGTTGCCGATGGAATTCCATTGTGATTTGCAAATCTAGGATCGTTCCCTCACTGTAAATGGGATTGCAAGTGGTGCTGGTGGAGGAGTTGGCGATGGAGTTTTGAAGGAAGTCTCGCACGAAATGCGTTTTTGAGAGATAGCAGATGCACGAAACCCTATGTTTTTCCGGACAAAGTGCGTCCCCGAACGTCGATGATCTACCTCTGCGGTGCGACGGGTGCGAGACGGTCTCGTGTGTGGTCGGATCATGGTCGGATATTCTCGGATCATTCTCGGATCGGTTCCGCATTGTAAATGGGGTTTCAAGTGTTTTTCGTGCATGTGCGGTCGACAGAATTCCATTGTGATTTGCACTGTAGGATCGTTCCCGCAATGTAAATGGGATTGCAAGTGGTGCTGGTGGATGAGTTGCCGATGGAATTCCATTGTGCTTTGCAACTGTAGGATCGTTCCCGCAGTGTAAATGGTTGCGTCAAGGTTGCTTCGTGCCGTGGCTGCATTGGTAATACTATTGTCTTTTGCAGCTGGATCTCGTAAATCGTATTGGAGTGGCTGCATGAAGGCTGCCACAGTGATTTGTCAGCAGATTTTCTCCATTTTGGCGCTAGTGATTTTCCTTCTAAAAATCCTTTTAAAAAGTGCTTCAAAATCGTTTTTTTTCGCTCTGGCGTCGAGATCCGGTTTTGGAGCTACAATTTCCGACGCCGTTGCGCGTAGTTCTATTGTGTTTTGCAACTCAGTCTCTGCAGATCGCATTGTAATGGCTGCGTCAAGGTTGCTTCGTGCTGTGGCTGCATTCGTAATACTCGTGTCTTTTGCAGCTGGATCTCGTAAATCGTCTTGGAGTGGCTGCATGAAGCCTGCGACAGTGATTTGTCAGCAGATTTTCTCCATTTTTTGGCGCTACTGATTTTCCTTCTAGAAATCCTTTTAAAAAGTGCTTCAAAATCGTCTTTTTTTCGCTCTGGCGTCGAGATCCGGTTTTGGAGCTACAATTTCCGACGCCGTTGGGCGTAGTTCTATTGTGTTTTGCAACTCAGTCTCTGCAGATCGCATTGTAATGGCTGCGTCAAGGTTGCTTCGTGCTGTGGCTGCATTCGTAATACTATTGTCTTTTGCAGCTCGACTTCGTAAATCGTATTGGAGTGGCTGCATGAAGGCTGCCACAGTGATTTGTCAGCAGATTTTCTCCATTTTGGCGCTAGTGAATTTCCTTCTAAAAATCCTTTTAAAAAGTGCTTCAAAATCGTCTTTTTTTCGCTCTGGCGTCGAGATCCGGTTTTGGAGCTACAATTTCCGACGCCGTTGTGCGTAGTTCTATTGTGTTTTGAAACTCAGTCTCTGCAGATCGCATTGTAATGGCTGCGTCAAGGTTGCTTCGTGCTGTGGCTGCATTGGTAATACTATTGTCTTTTGCAGCTGGATCTCGGAAATCGTCTTGGAGTGGCTGCATGAAGGCTGCGAAATGGATTTGTTAGCAGATTTTCTCCATTTTGGCACTAGTGTTTTTTTGTTGCACGTAGGTTTAGAGCAGTGTGAAGTGTGGGGCGTAAAGAGTGCAGTGTGAAGTGTGAAGTGTGAAGGAAGCAGTGGGAAGTGAGAAGTGTGAAGTGTGGAGTGTGAACTTTAAGTTTGGAGTGCGAAGCGCGCAGTGTGAAGTGTGAAGTGTGAAGTGTGAGGTTTGGAGGGTGAAGGAAGCAGTGGGAAGTGAGAAGTGTGAAGTGTGGACTGTGAAGTGCGAAGTGTGAAGTGTGAAGTGTGGAGTGTGAAGTTTCAAGTTTGGAGTTGAAAGAGTGCAGTGTGAAGTGTGAAGTGTGGAGTGTGAAGACTTTGCTTCGTCTCTCGCTGAAAAAATCAAACGGTTGTCGAGGGAAGGACACGGTCGGGACAGGGTGTCTTTGAACTATAGGTCATTTATGTTTGGGAAACTTCCGCCGCCGGCTTGCCCGGGTCTATGTTATTTTCGATGCTTCGAAGCACGAACCTTCGAGGCTCGCTGCCCGCAATCAGTGATTGATAGCTTTCCCTCTGGGTTAGTTCATACTTAATCCCCACCAAGTAGTAGAACTAACCTATAAGGAATAAAGAACTAACCCAGGAGTCCTGTTTTTGTTGTAACTTTTTAAGGGGTTATTGGGATTTGTTGACCAAATTTTACCAGCAAGTTGCTTCTGAGAACCAATCAACTCTTGGGAATTTGTTGCCTCAAGTGACAGCCAGGGCCCGCACCACTGGATGTTGGTGATCGTAGCGTTTTACCAGCTTTGCCTCAGGTCTGAAAATGTGAATAAAAAACCAGCGTTTATTTTTTTTTTGGGGGGGGGGGCATCCTATTTGAATCCGATGTAACCAAACAAAGCCAGTTGGGAGCAGGAAAAACCACCATTGCTGGTTCTTCCAGGAGATGGGTGAGAACGGCATCTCGGATCAGCCTATTGGAGGTTGTTCCAGAATGTTGCAGCTATTGACCCCAGAATTTTCCTAAGGTCTGTTGACCTTTCCGCAATCCGAGGAAAAGTAACGGACAATTCCCCATTTTTATGATGATTGTCCACTTAAAACTTCCACTTATACGGCTTATACGGGATTTTCCAGCCAGCCATGATTGCCATGTTTGATTACCGGAGGGTAAAAGCCAGGATAATGCAGTAACTCAGTAAACCCAATGATAAATTACTTTACTTCGTGTGATCCCCACCATGACACTTATACATTTTCTTACTGGCAAATCTTCTGGCATTCTATCTGACATATCTTCTGACATTCTATTTGACATATCTTCTGGCATTCTATCTGGCATATCTTCTGGCATATATTCTGACATATCTTCTGGCATTCTATCTGACATATCTTCTGGCATATATTCTGACATATCTTCTGGCATATCTTCTTGCATATCTTCTGACATATCTATCTGGCATATCTTCTGGCATATTTTCTGGCATTCTATCTGGCAAATCTTCTGGCATTCTATCTGGCATTCTATCTGGCATATCTTCTGGCATATTATCTGGCATTCTATCTGGCATATCTTCTGGCATATATTCTGGCATATCTTCTGGCATTCTATCTGGCATTCTATTTGGCATTCTATCTGGCATATCTTCTGGCATATCTCTGGCATATATATGGCATTCATCGCATATCGTAGGCATATCTTCTGGCATATCTTCTGACATTATTTCTGAATTCTTCTAACTTTCCTTCTGCACATCTTTGTGCCCATATCTTCCTACTGAGGTTCGGCAGGGAACACTGGGCGTGGATGGTCGTGGTTGAGGTCCGGCAGGGAACACTGGGCGGGGATGGTCGTGGTTGAGGTCCGGCAGGGAACACTGGGCGTGGATGGTCGTGGTTGAGGTCCGGCAGGGAACACTGGGCGGGGATACCCGCGGTTGAGGTCCGGCAGGGAACACTGGCGGTGATGGTCGTGGTTGAGGTCCGGCAGGGAACACTGGGCGTGGATGGTCGTGGTTGAGGTCCGGCAGGGAACACTGTGGATCGCGGGTCGCAGTTGAGCAAGGACGACAAGGAGGACGAGGACGAGGAGGCGGAGGACGAGGAGGAGGAGGCGGAGGAGGAGGAGGAGGAGCAGGAGGAGCAGGAGGAGGAGGAGGACGAGGAGGCAACTGACATAAAATCTAACAACCCTCACCTGGCAGGTGGGGAATAACCATCCCATTAACCAGCAATCAGGGAGTAATTTTACATCATCCCAAGTTCGAGTATGCCCAATGATAAACCTCTTTCGGAGATGATTTTTTAGTTATTCCATAATTCTCCATCATTACGCCAAGATTATCCTATATCAAATATCAATTATCCGATGACAGACACTATGAATATCCGACATGATCGGCCGAAAAAAACCATTCCACTGTGGTATTGGATCAAGGCACCACCTCATTCAGTCGATCGCCGCAGTGGTTTAAATCCATATGGAGGTAACAGCCGTTGTAGTTCCACCTCGACATTGGACACACCGGCGAAAGCGTCGGCTGAACAGTGGATGATGTTGATGTTGCTGGGATTTAACGTGAGTTCACTAGGAGACCAAGTGAGTTCTACTGGATGATACGGGTCAATTAGGTGGGGGTTATATGGTGTGAATCAGTCCCGTTGAGGAGTTCAATGTCGACCGTTTGAAACTATAGAACAAAGCATACATGTATCCCAATGTATGATACATACATATAGAGGCATACATACATATTTACATACACATACACATACATATACAGATACAGATACATATACAGATACATATACATATTATAAACATATCATACGTTGTATCTTCCATGTTTGGACGATTTTCCCATTCAAATTTAGAAGTTACGTCGACGTTGCCTCCTGGGTGCGCCCGACTCATTTCCTGCTACCCACATCAGAAGGGCGGGATGGTGTTTCACCTCAATGCTTGCAACCCGGTGGGAGACAGCACAATCCTGACCAAACATATTCAAGCAAATGCGTAGGGAAATGAACATAGGCTACAGTACCCCCAAATTTCATGCTTCATGCAAGTTCATTCTCTGTTTTCCATGGCTATTTGGGAAGTAGAGTATTCTTTGACAAACCCCCAGGTCCTTTGTTCGGTTGGGATCATCCTGATCCCAAACATTCCCCCAAATACGGTTGAAAATGGAACATATTCATAAGCTTTAAAACCACCAACCATAGTCTATATATATATATATATACATATATATATATATATATCATATACATATATGATTGTATCACGTTATTATATAAGTATTATTATTGTATCATGTTAAATCATGTGTTAAATCACTGAGTTACACATTGTTGTTGCTGATCCCCCAATCTTTCTAAGTTATCCACAGCTTCCCTAACCACACAGCAAACAAATCCATCCTACCACCATCTCTAGACTGAGGTCAACACAGCATCAACCTTCGGGCAGCGATCCCTTTTTTTGGTGATGCCCTCCTCTTTAAAATCAAATGCCCATCAGACACACTGTTTTTCATTGCAATGTAAATAAATAAATATAATATATATATATACTAGTATATATAACATATATATATATATATGTATGTATGGATGGATGGATGGATGTATGGATGGATGTATGGATGTATGGATGGATGGATGGACGTATGGATGGAAGGATGTATGGATGGATGGACGTATGGATGGATGGATGGATGGATGGATGGGTGTATGGATGGATGGATGGATGTATGGATGGATGGATGGATGGATGGATGTATGGATGCATGGATGTATGGATGTACGGAAGCCTGGATGTACCGATGTAGGAATGTAGATGTATGGATGTGTGAGTGTATGGATGTATGGATGTAATTATGGGTGTATGGATGTAATTATGGGTGTATGGATGTATGGATATATGTATTTATGTCTCTATGACTATTTATGTATGTATGTATGTATGTATGTGTATGTATGTATGTGTATGTATGTATGTATGTATGTATGTGTATGTATGTATGTATGTATGTATGTATGTGTGTGTGTATGTATGTATGCATGTATGTGTGTATGTATGTATGTATGCATGCATGCATGCATGTACGTATGTATGTATTAATGTATGTATGTATGTATGTATGTTTGTATGTATGTATGTATGTGTGCGTGTGTATGTATGTATGTGTATGTATGTATGTATGTCTGTATGTCTGTCTGTCTGTATGTCTGTCTGTCCGTATGTCTGTATGTCTGTATGTCTGTGTGTCTGTATGTCTGTATGTCTGTATGTCTGTATGTCTGTATGTCTGTATGTCTGTATGTCTGTATGTCTGTATGTCTGTCTGTCTGTCTGTCCGTCTGTATGTATGTATGTATGTATGTATGTATGTATGTGTGTGTGTGTGTATGTATGTGTGTGTATGTCTGTATGTCTCTATGTCTGTATGTCTGTATGTCTGTATGTCTGTCTGTCTGTATGTCTGTATCTCTGTATCTCTGTATGCCTGTATGCCTGTATGTCTGTATGTCTGTCTGTCTGCCTGCCTGCCTGTCTGTCTGTCTGTATGGATACATGTATGTATGTATGTATGTCTGTATGTCTGTATGTATGTATGTCTGTATGTATGTATGTATGTATGTATGTAATTATGTATGTATGTGCTTATGTATGTAATGTAATGTAATGTCATGTCATGTAATGTAACGTAATGCAATGTAATGTATGTATGGATGCATGCATGCATGTATGTATGTATGTATCATTATACAGTTCACTCTATGTTCACATTTTGGGGCTTCGTATGAGGGAATACACAATTAGGTGGGGAGGATTCTGAGTCAACGCTTTTGGTCCAAGAGATGTTGGTACCATTTTGGTATATTAGTTTTTACAGCTAACGTGGGAGGTAACCAGTGAGGCATATGACCAACAACTTGGAGACATAGTCATAATTTAAAAGAGGTCTCCAGCCCAACGTGGCCAAAATTTGCAGTGTCACCAGAATTTTGATCGAAGTGGGGATGCCATGTTTCAGAATCATTGAACAGACGTTTAAAATTTGTTGATCCATATGTCTATGATTCGAAGCGTCCGTTTTTCTGGCACTTTTTGGATGAACCGTCCCCGGGGAGATGTGGGAAAATCCACCATGGGACAGACAGGGACATAACTCTATCTACATGCTCCTGTTTGTTTATTATATACTGTTGTGTGCTATTATATATTATTATAGATCACAAAATATTATATACTGGGAGTTTTTGAAGCAACAGTCTGTGGATGCAACACGACTGACAAAAGCACATTTTCTCATGCTGCAGTCTTGGTTTGCTGCAAGCCGTGAATTGATTTGTAGCCCATTCTGGACAAGCGCTGCTGTTGTTGCTGATGAGTCAATCCCAAGATTGGTTGGAAAATAGAACATATTTGGAACCACCACTTGGATTCTGCTTAACAAAAAAAACATGCTCCCTATATGTAGATTCCCTAAATTGCCAAATGCTGGATTTCCCATTGGGAGAATAACATCACCTTTAAACCAAACCCAGGACCAGCCGCGGTGCACCTCCTTCCGTACGGCTTCCACCGGCTTTGCAGCGTGCGAGTAGATGGTGTTCAGAATCTGTCCGGAGTTGGAGTTGGAGTTACCCTCTGGTCATTCAAAAAGCGATGGAAAATCACAGCTTTTAAAGCACCAACGAGCTAACTAGGCCTGTTTCAATAGCAAACTGTTAAATTACCACAGGGTAATTCGGATGCCCGAAACTTCGAGAAGTGGTCACTTGATGTGGGAAACCCATTGAAAGCCAATGCCACAATTTTCTCGTTTGGATGGTTCATGCCAAAGTTGTAAATTTTGGGTTCAACGGTTAGACCGTGATTTAATTTTTAACCGTTGGTCAGCCCCTACAATGGTCATGTATACAACCGCGACAAGATACCACAACTGCATCATTCTAAAGCCATGATTCAGTTTCCCCAGCAATGGGACATTCTAGGTATAGAATCCGATCTGGCTTTATTGTGTTTGTTCTGTATTTCCATCTGGAATGTATTGTATTTATTACATACTCTATTAATTAATATAGTATTCCGTGCAAAATCACATGTCAATCATTTTGGATATATCTGTAAAACATGTATGTATATATTATATATATAATTATATATATTATATTATATTATTATGTGGATTTATTACAACTATATGAACAATGCGAGGCCCCCCGGTTCTAAGTTGCTTATCCATTAACTATGCAATGGTTGTATCCCCAAAAAACCATGGTTACCTAAAGTTTCCAAGCTATAAGTCAACATAGGAATTCTCAATCGGCTATAAATCCCATTAAATCACCATTCTTCTTGGCTAAATCACCATTTGTTTATATGTTCCTAACTATTTTCCTGTATATTCCTATGGTTTTCAGGGTGCCTCACCTTACGTTTTCCATGTAGGTCCCACCGAGTGCCAGTTCCCACCTGAATCCCGTTTCGCCACAACTCGTCCAAGACGGCCTAGGGGGATCAAGAGCTGAGTGTGCTGGTAAAACAATGCCATAAACCACCATAAACCACCCATATTTTGATGCTTAATTTATACCACCTATAAAAATGGTGATGACTGGGGGATGGTTTATGATTGTTCTAACCACAGTACTGGATATGGAATCATGGGAACTATTCAGCATTTTTGTTTGCCAATTTTTATCATCATATTGAAAACCATGGGCTTGATGGGTTGGCCATGATGATATGTTGATACAAAAACGGGTACCGCTCAGACCTGGTGGCCGCTGAAGCATGGGGAATTGTCACATCCGGCAGGATTGAAGGGAAAGACCAACCATTGGTTTCCTGCAACATTTTCGCTTAAGCCAGTCAGCTGCAATGCCGGGTGTACTAGTAGCAACATTCTTGGCATCAAAGGACTCAGAAATGGCTAAGAATCCATAAGTCACGAAAAGGATGGTCAGGAATCTTAAACTAATCAAATGCTCATCTTCCTTGCATATCACAAACGACCGGCATGGTAGTGCAACAGATGGATTACCACTCAAAAAAATGAAGGGAAGGGTCTACAGTTTTTGACACAGTTTTGACCCACACGCATTGATAGTACTCAACCATAGTTAGCTAAGTTGGCAAACATAAGTCCAAGAAGTATCAAAAAGTAGGCTTTATAGTAGATATATTCATATTTAATTAGTGCGGGTTATAAACCAACAAACATAATTGGGTGGGGCACAACCATCTAGATGTGGGAAGGTCAATTATTATGAGCCAAGCCATGTCCATGCCGTAGTCGAGTTGGCGCAGGTCTTTTTCAACAATCCAGGTGTTTTGTTGCTTGAAAACCCTATGTCCATCCCTTAAGCTTTTGGGATTCGCCACCCACAGAATCTGCAAACTGGTGTTGGTAGATTAGTGATTGCAGGGTGGTCTTTGGATGGTGGCTCGCAATTGAAAGTCCTTGAGGCCAAACCTCTGCTAACTCCATGAATAGGTATGGCATGAATAGGTATGGATGGATGTACAGTCCTGTAAAAGAGTCATCAGCTCAGTCAGCTCAAAGCGCGGTCTGTTTTAATTCAGAGTCAATCATATCTTCAATGTCTTCATCTATAGCAGTCCATCTTTGAATTATGTATCCATCAATCATCATCAATCAATATCTTAAAAAAACACACAGAGATGTCAAACTGCCTCACTGCCCGCAGGCAATGAAACTGCCCATAGGAGCAGGCAATGAAACTGCCCATAGGAGTCCCTACAGGGTCGGTCACAGGCTCATAGGTTCTTACTACATTTACTCCAGCCTGCCGGATGGCGGCGCAGCGGCGCAGATGTCTTGACTCGCTTGACTCGGGTTTAGGGTTTTTATGCTTGGTGAGGTGCACTAAAAAAAAAGTGGCGTTGACTCACCAGAATCTGGATAGGCAAACAAAATCCTGAGCATGGAGGTACTGTTCGATGAGACTACGCTTTTCATTGGGGCATATGTGCAAAGGGAATTCACAGACGCGTCCAAGTTCTGTGAACAAAAAGAAGTTGGCAACCTGTCTACTCCCCCGGAGATGTAGACAGTAGCATTCAGCCCTGCGACCTGAACTTTGACCTGAACTACGGGTGGAAAAAAATGACTCAAAACCGTTGATTTTCCACAGGTTGGTCCATATATGTTGGGTATTTCAATGCTCATTGCGAGGCCAAGTTTCACGTCCCTTTGAGCATGGCCCTCCAATTTAGCCAATCCAAACAGCAAGGTCGGCTTTCCCAACAGCAACCATTGAATTCGGGGTAAATTAATTATTGGGTCCAATCAGGGTGGTACCCCACAGTTATCAGAGATGTTATAAGTTGGTTTAACCTCCATTAAGTATAGAGATATCTACCATAACCCTAGTTATTGAAGTTCTTTACCAACTTAGCGATTCCGAACTGGGGCACCAGCCTGATTGAATTCCTTGGTGATTTACCCAATTTTGTCAATCCACAAGTTTGCTGCTTAAGGTGTCACCTGCCCAGTCATAACTTCTGACCCAAGAGACGATTGGGATATGCATTAGATGTGTATATATATATATATTTGAAAAATAATAGTAATAATAATGATAATTATTACTATATATATATTATGATATAACCATAGCATCTTCCCATGAGATATCCTGTAAGTTATCGTTAATATCATAGGAATCATGATTGGGATATGCAGAAATCGGCCAGTCACTTATTTGGGAGATCCTCATTTCTGCCCAAATAATGCCACATACTGCTGAAAACAAGAGGGTTACCCTTGAAGATAGATGTATTTACCGTGCAACCATGAGATCTTACTTTGTAGTTGCTGACCCACATACACCCCAAAAGTAACTATATAATAAGGGAACCTGGCCAATTACACAATCATTTATTTATCATCATTGACCCACGTTATCTAATTACATATAACTACCCAAGTGAAGAATGATCCCAGAAGCGAAATGCCATGAAATGTCCAAATCAACTTAAGTTTGATATTTCTGCATTCACATTCCCGTAAAAGCGGCTGGTTATATATACACATCAAATTATTCAAAAAAAAAACATCCGGAAATCAAACATGGCTTGCTGGAAAATCCCCCAGCAATAGCTCGATGATGTTCTCAGCAAACAAAACCTCCATGACTAGCTCAGAGGTTTCCTATGTTGATGACACCAGAAGGGTAAGTCTCATTATATTCCATGATATTCCTATTTTAAATCACCGTTGGATTTATAATTTCCTATTCTATGGATGATTTCCCATGATATCCCTATCATAAATGCTTAAATCCTATTCCGTTCTCCATGATATTCCCTACTAATATATATATATATATATATTGTTATTTCCCATTAACCAACCAAAATCCCATTAGTGATGCTTCAACCCACGGATCCGAAGTTTGATGTGGGTCAAACAATGTCAGAAACCATCCCCCAATCATCACCATTATAGGTGGTATGGTTACCATTCCCAGGAAAATTGGTAGATTATAAATGTTTATAACCAACCCTTGTGGGTGAGCCGCAAAACTTGAACTCCAAAAAAGGTTGACCAAGCGCAGCACATTAAGCCGAGTCTGAGGCCACCCGTGTCACCCTTCATTTGGGTGAAGCTTCTCGCTCTCTCATCCGGATTGTCGGCCGGGTACTTGTACTGCAGCAGAAGTCTCGTGCTCCAGAATTCATGGAGAGCTTCCTGACAGCAGCCATGCCATGAGAACCACCGGCCTGATTTGACAGCGGATTGCTTTCGATTCCAACTGCCAAGTTCGCTCAGGCGCTCAAAGATCTCTTTCAGGTCCACTGAGTCCGTTGTGGACAAATTGCATCCAATGTCGAGATTGATCAAGTCAGCGAAAGAAGTGAAAATATCACTCTCCTGTAAAAGCAGTGACAGGACCAGGGAACAGGATGGTGAAACTTGCAATGTGATGTGATGGTAGGGGATGGTTTATTATTGTTTTACCCTCTGGTAATTTAACATAGATATTAAAAAGCACCATTTTTAATGGGTAAATCAGCTATAAATGGCAATTTTCAATAGTTGTGTTAGTTCACCAGAGGGTACCATGTTTTACCCACATGATACGTCCCTGGTGTGTTGGGAATTCCGTAGGCAGAATCCATCGGCCTCCGCCATGTGTCGTGCGTCGCGCACCACAAACTCGGAGAAGGCTAGGCCTTTTAGGGGGGCCGTGGTGATTAATTTTTGGCACTTGGAGAAGGTGGGGAAGTTGAGAAATACAAAAGAAATATTAGCATTATATACATATTATAAACATATAATATCATATCATATACATATTGAATTATATTATATCATGTTAAATTATATTATATATCATATTTTACTATATTATATATATTAGACTCATTAATCTTATATTACATTCAAAATTATATTGTATCATATTCAATGATACTGTATCATATTATATCATATTCAATGATATTGTATCATATTCAATGATATTGTATCATATTAAATTATATTATATTAACATATATAATTATTTTATAAATCAAATTATATTACATTATAATTTATTTCATGAAACAATGATATTAAATAGCATTTGATATTTAAAAACATTTTATATGCAAAATGAAAATTGTATCCAATTATATTATATTATATTTGATTCTTTATATGTATGTATCATTATATTAAATTATATTGTGTTAAATCAATATGTATATTAATACAACAATTGTTATTAATATTAAGAACAATATTCATATTCATATTCATATGAATTTGAATTGTATTATATTATGTGATATTAAGTTATATATTAAATAGTACACTATATATTATATTCGGATAAATTATATTGTATTGTAATTTATCTTGTATATTATATTGTATTATAAAATTCAATCAAATTATGTTATGTTAAATTATATTATCTTCAATTATATATGTGATACTTAATCATCATATATCTACATATGGGATAGGTTAAGGAAAGCATTTCAAAGGTGTTGCTCTCCTTGTACATCAAATGGGATGACAGTTTAACCAACAAGCTGGACATAATGCACATGTCATGTGTAGATACGATCGACATGGGTGAAGCTCTACGTATAGGAACCCCATGGAGCTCTGGAACCATTGGAGATGCCAAAAAGAAACAGCGGCCACTGTGTGGCCACATCTATCCTTTAAACCAAGCCAGAGGCAATTGTATTTCACAAGGAGATATGATATGCCTCGAAACAACACATTAAAAAAACAAAATCCGTTTCTGTGCAATGAGCACTTATGGTGAACACATCATTCCCCGACCAATCTGGTTGTGTCTCAACATGTCACATATTGAAAATGTCCGGATCGGTTCCTCATTTCTATACAAACCGGCCCGCAATTGGCTGATTATTCGAAGGCTCTAAGAGTCTAAAACTAACCATTGTTGGGGGTTCTCATAAAGTTGACGCTTGTTGTACAAACATAGCATTGAACCATTTTCAATGTGGCTTTCCAGAAATGTGGCATACCATGGTATACCACACTTTATGCTTGAGATTAACATGAAGATTTCTGCATGGATCACCCGTCGTCACCATGGGTTAACCGTTAACTGAGTCATGATCCATGACGGCTGGATGATGGGGTACCCCAATTGGGGATCACCAGAGCTGCCAGTTATGGATGTTTACCCCCCCAACTATCGGGTAGTTATGGATGTTCCTCAACAATATGTGTATACTGTATATATATATGATTATATATATATGATAATATATATATATATAAATGATTATATATATATATGATTACATATATATATATATGATTATATATATATATGATTATATATATATGTGATTAAATATGATTATATATATATGATTATATGAGTGTAATGCCAATATGCCAATATACAATAGTTTGGGATCTGTTCCTTGCACATGCAAACATGTGCGCTGGAAAAGCTGCTCATCTTGGACGATCCCAAAGAATCTGAAGATTATGATGTTCGGCTCCAATCTTAGTGATGGTTTACTATCATTTATCATCATAATACATATATATAGATAGATAGATAGATTGATAGATAGATAGATAGATAGATAGATAGATAATATATATATATATTGGTTAATGTTAGTGATAATATATATATATATAAATAGATAAAACATGTATGTAGATGTTCATTTGCCAATTCTATATATAGTATCATATCAATGTGGACCCATGCCGAAAACTGAGAAGAATATGACATGCATCTCTCGAGTATGCTCAATAGCCCAATCGTCCAACCGATAAACGCGCCACAGCTGTTGTCCCTGAATCGATTTCTGGGAACATCTGCAATCTGCAGCATATTTGATGAATAGAATATTCATAGAACATATACCCGGCCTGGTAAACGTTTACATAACGAACTGGAAAGATCCACCATTTTATAGCTGGGTAAATCCACTATTTCTATGGCCATGTTCAATAGCGAACTGTTACCGTAGTTTACCAGAGGATAGTAACCACCATGGATTCCTGCAACATTTCCTATCAACCCAATGATGTTGGTATCGTTTGTGATTTGCCACTGAATGCGGAACCGGCCCCGCCAAAGGCCCAGACCATGTGGGTGGAAACCACCCTCAGCTATCGGATTCCAATTCACGCCCTTCATATGGAGGGGCACGCCATTGACGTAGATCCTTCGTGCGAGGACTTGATTGGATTGGCGAATGGCAAATTAGGACAGTCCATGCATTTTTCAATGAATACCAGCTAAATCATTCATGCAATGCATTTATTCGCAAAATCATCTTTAACCGCTCTTAGCTGCTAGGATGCAAAGCCGTTCCGAAGCCTGTTTTTGCACCCAGCTCGTCATACATGCTATCCTGTTCTCCGATATGTTTGGTGGTTCAAAGTGATACCAGCACATGAAAGCACATCTTCTCCTCAAAATTTGGACAAGTTTGCCCAATCGGGTATCCGTATCGCCCCAAGAATGGCCCCATCCCAATTTGATGCACCCTTCTTTCAGACAAACCCAAAGAGGAGTGGAAAGCGCCAAAATACCGCCGCTCTCTAGTGGGAATAACTCTTCCAATCCAAACCCGCATGATTTTGGGTTGCCATGTTTGTTTTTTAGGATTCCAAGGATAAACTATCCCCAGCATGTCTCAGGACTTAAAACTCAGCAGCCAGATCGGATAAGCTGGCGGAGTGCAGCTTCTAAATAATTAATCGTTCTACGGACAGCTTCAAGTTAGGATCTATGGTTGTCTATTGGGATTGTTTCAGTAAGCACGGTGGCCAGACTAGTTCTAGATGGATATGCACTGCCATCAACCGGCTTTTTCCAACGAAAAAAAGAGGTTTGAAGCGACCGAACATCCATGGATCTTTCCAGCAAACATGGCCATGGCTCGCCTGGATATCTGACAGCACATGATTCACCATCCGAAATAGTGATCTGCGACAAAAATTCTCCAAGCAGATTGACCAGAACGGCAAGTTCCCAATCATCAACTGCCCTCTGTTTGGGGCCATAAGTAGTAACTACTGGGAGATAGTTGGGGCCTTGTTTTAAGCCACAGTACATGGGATCCGGCCACGATCCTAGCCTGGAAAGAATTTCAACAGGGCTTCAAGATGTTTCAAGATGTTCGAAATTGGAAGCGTATGGTAATGATATCACTGGCTATCACTATCACTGGGCGGTTGGGGGCTAAATCTACAAAAATAAAACATGAATAACCACATATGGAATTTCTGTGTAAAACTCCCTCATTTGGATGTGTCTGAAAATTTGGCATACCCCAAATGACCATTCTTCTAGGGAAATATGCATTAGGGATCTTATTTAACATATGATTCCTAAACGGTATTCTACACAAGCTGTGCTAACTTGTTGAATTAGCCCCTGAAGATGGTCTCAGATGATTTAGGGATACCACCATGTAAGGAAAAGCTCCATATCTTTCCATGTGCTGTGCAAGGTGGTGCCCCCCAGTGATGTTTGTTAGTTTATAAACTCCTTTAACTATAGATATAAAAGATATATCCCCAACAAAAACAATAGCCATTGGAGTTACCATCTGGTAAATTGACATAGACCCTGAAAATCACCAATTTTTAATGGAAACTAATCTTCCAAGCCCTATCTGCCAGGGTCTATGTTAATTTACCAGAGGGGGCACCAGCGAATCGAACCACGGCCAGCGATCTCGGATCTCGGCCTGCGATCCCCTGGCCGTATTCGTGCAGGCAGTGAGATTGCAGGCCATGACAAGACCTGAGGGGAGGATGGATATAACACCCACCATTGATACAGTTATGGCCATTTATTAGTTATAACTGGTTATAAATGGGATTATACATTCTATAAATGGAGTTATAAGTACTTATAACTGGTAAAGGGCCTTAACTGTAGGATATCTATATGTATATATGGTTATAATCATACTCCCTTTCCCCCAATATGCATCAATATGCAACCCCCCACCAACAATGGACTCTAACAATCTCTACCGCATCTTCGGGACCGATTCTCCATGGGGATATGGGGATATACTGGGATAGGCATTCCTTCGAATATGAAACCCAATATGAACCCCGTGAATAGATCCACAGGGACGTTTAATATTAGATAATATTAGCGATATTGGATTTCTTCATCGGGATATGGGATATACCATCAATGTCAACTAATATAAACTCGTAACATGGGGATGTATGGCTATGCAATGGGTTACAGGAGATAAAATTAGACACCGACTAATAACCACAACAATCACCCATGAATAAATGGGATAGCGACACAAATCGGGAACTTACCAGGGTTACAAACCAGCTTCAAATGATTCTCCAAGTGCCAAACATGGGGTACAAAATGGGGTTGGGATTCATGTGTCATGAAAGGTGATCAAACGAGGATTGAGGATGTTCCTCCGGGCCGATGATGCTTTATCATGCAACATTTCACCACCCCAACTCATCACCAAGCCTAGACACCCTGGATTATCTTTCGATGCTTAGAACATATCCCCATTTTTCAAACTAAAAAAGGCATCAAAGTTCGCATGCAGGGATGAGAAGTGCCACCACAGCCCATCCAGCTGAGAGGTGTCAAACATTCTGAGCCAAAGCCCTTGACTGGGAAAGCAACGAGAATGTGGATGGTTTCACTGCCCTGAAACATAGTGGTCGTTCGAGATCAGATCATGATCACCAAACAAAGGGAAAGGGTGTGTATGGTTGACAGAATTCACTGCTAGCGTTTTTTGAGAAACCCTTCACTGCTGATTACTACATCAATTTTACCTCCGTGACACGGAAGCTAGTGCGGATAACATGGACACACATACCACCCCAGAAAATAACATCCTCAAAAGCTGCCAATCTGTTTGGACTTCTTTGGATTCAGATCGACTTGTTTTTCAACAAAAACAAGAGCTGATCTGAGATCCATCCTTCACCACCCGGCACCAAGGCTTCCAAGGTCCCGAACGCTGAAACAAAGGAACCTTATCAACATCTTAGTCCCTAGAATTGGGCGCCTGGCCCTGGCACAAATCAACAAAGCCATAGAAATGCTGTGTTAAACCGACCTGCAACTACTGCTGGCCACTTGATGTACTGTATCTGGAGGGTTGATCTGCCAGGGTCAGGCTGCCGGCAGTGCCGGTGCCCAGGGTTTAAAACGAGCTCTTGAGGCTGCAAGAAAGCGAGATGTGGAGGAAAACCATGGATGGCAAAGCTGGACAAAGCTGGGGTGGAGCATAAATTTGCACTGATATAGATGGGGTTCAAACATTTAAAACACACCGGACGTGGATTCAATTGGGCCCCCAAAACACACCACAATCTAAGAGTTGAAAAGAGACTCTCCATGGTTTTGATGTCCATTCTTTTGGGGTTGAAATATGCAGCTAGGAACAACACTGGCGCCAGTGAGTAGACTGCACCAAATCTGAAGTTCCAAAACATCTGATGTGAGCAGCGTCAGCTGAATTGAAAATCCATTCGATGTTGGTTAGTTCAGGGATTCCCATAGTGAACTCTAATGATGCATCACGTAGACTGACGACATCAACTTCCGTCTTGTGTTTGATTAGTCGTAGTGGACACCTCGAACAATTCCAAACCATTGAAACACCTCCAAACATTTGGGAGTGTATGAAAAGGGTATGCCCAAGAAAAACAAACGATTTTATAGGGACAATGATTCACGATGATATAAATATATATATAAATATAACTACAATCAAAATTTGGGGTACATGATTGTGGGATAGACCTTAAGACTCTTTTGGTCCACTTAACAGTGAAAATCACCAAGCCGAGCTGTCGGATTGTTGGCCCCTTCGACCCACTGAACCTATGCATGGAACTATTGAAACTATGGGGATACTGATTCGGGATAAGATATGAAAAGTAACCCAAGCAAAGCTTGGTTGCTACAGTACATGTTCGCCAAAAAAACATACCACACGCAGCTTCCAAACTCATTATAGTTTTGCAGCACCGCCAAATTGAAACTTGCCCTGAGCTGCATGAACAGGGCGGAACCACATGGACGACCAGGTTCTCAACGTGATTGTAGGATCATATAGGAACATGTTTGTAAAGGGGCAACACCAAATCTCAAAATCAAACGATATCAAACGTCATGGAAACTAATGACATCAGTCTGATGCTAATTAATCCAAGTGTCATCAATCATCTAAATGGGAAATGCATGACTTCAATTCAATCTAAGTGGCTCAAATTGTGTGTCTTATGCCTAGGACAGGTGTGAAATTCGATTGATTGATTTGTTGTGGTTGGTGCCTCCAACACCGTACCAACCAAATCAACAAGCCCATCTCATCTGTATGTAGGTAAGTATGCACATATGTATTTATCAACTTGTCTATCTTTCTTTCTATCTATCTTTGTATGTATCCAGGTATGCATGCATCTATGTAGCTGCGTATCTATGTATCTATGTAACCTATGTATCTATACATCTATGTTCTATGCATCTATCTATGTAAGTATGCATGTCTGCATGCGTGCATGTATGTACGTATGTATGTACTTTAAATATATATATATATATATACATATATATGTTCAAGTCTGTATGTCAGTATATCATTATGCGTGTGATATGTACGTATGTACGTATGCATGTATGTACGTATATATATATATATATACGCGTATGTGCGCGTATGTACGCGTATGTACGCGTATGTATGCGTATGTACGCATTTGTACCTGTATGTACGCGTATGTACGCGTATGTACGCATATGTACGCGTATGTACGCAAATGTACGCATATGTACACGTATGTATGTGTATGTACGCGTATGTACACGTATGTAGGCGTATGTAGGCGTATGTAGGCATATGTAGTATCTGTCTGTCTGTCTGTCCGTCCGTCTGTCCGTCCGTCTGTCTGTTTGTATGTTTATCTGTACATGTCTATGCATCTATGCATCTTTGTCTCTATTTATATACACACATATATCTATCTATTTATCTATCTATCTCTGTAGGTCTGTACGTCTGTATGAATGTATGAAAATCATTCTCCAGGTGGTTGGCGTGCGTGAAATTTGGCTAGTTGAATGGCCATTTATAAAGTCCACTTTCCAAGTGCCAGCATCTCTCAGAAAATGAAATCGTTCATCATCTCAGTGTACTGAAAGCTGACTTTTTATAACATGCACCATCTGCCTGCATCAATATGAGCCTTCTATCTTTCCTATATTCTGGGCACGATTTTTTTTTAAAAGGGAGTACGCATGGGGGATATGTGTGTATATATAGAGTATTATGTGTGTATATATAAATACAAATGTAAACAATAATTCAGGTGAGGCTCAGACATATCCCAGCAAGACCCCACACACATCATTGCGCCGAACCCATGCATCCATGGATGGACTCGTGCTGACGTTTGCTCATGTTAGAGCTATAATCCTTTTGCTTGCACCGACTGTTTCCAAAAAAAGAATACATAAATTTTCATGGCCCTCAAATGGCAGAGGAGGAGTTGCTGGCAGTGGCAAAAGGTATGATCATGAGTCCCTCAGAAAGTCCTGCAATTGCCAATCAAGTAATTATCTGCAGTGATTCACAAAAAGCTGTGCATGTATTTATACATAAAACTACACATTCACAAACAATACCTCAAATTGACTCCTCTTTCCTTTCACAAAGACACCGAAGACGTCTTTTTGGAAACAGTAAACTTCTATAAATCTATCTATTGAAACTGATTCAAACATTGAATTAGAGCCAGTCTGATCCGGCCCAAAACGTCGCAGCCACTTGGCAGCCGGTCAACATCAAGGCCACCCACGACGAAGATGCGGATCGCAACGGAGCTCAATCGCACAAATGAGTCCTCAGTTATGGCCATTTATTAGTTATAACTGGTTATAAATGGGATTATACATTCTATAAATGGAGTTATAAGTACTTATAACTGGTAAAGGGCCTTAACTGCTCATTGCAGCATGTCGCAGCCGATTCGACATCAACGACGATTCGACATCAACGACGTGATGTCTGAATGGACACCAGGTCAAGTTCCCTTTCGGTGCCAAAAAAGACCATGGAGACTTAACCCAGAATTTTGCATGTGTATCCGTGTATAAGAAAGGACATTAACAAAAACACATATTAGAATCTCATCAACACAATGGTCACAATTTGAAGCCGTGCGCAGGGACGTACTGGGCACGTGCGAGGTGTTCTTTCGATCATGCCAGGCTGGTGGGATACCGATTTCTAGATCCACATCCAAGTGATGATCTGATGACCCCGAAAAAAACTGCGGGCAACCAAACATGAGACTGAAATAGACTGAACATGGTTTTACTACTAGACCAAAGCATTCTGGATCGTTAGTTTCTGGATACTCTGAGAAAAGTCGATAAATTGATTGAATGCAATCAAAACTGATAATTACCCTGGCAGTAACTATCATGTACTGGGCGACACGTCATTTATTGTGATTACAAACATATATATCCAGATCATGTTTCATACTTAAATGGGCCATGGTATTAGCAACCTGGCTAGTAATTGAGTTATAAATACCACTATGATTATATCCCAATTATAATCCGTATACAAACTAATTAACTAACGGCCCTACAGTGTTTGATCCTTGTGGAGTTTGATTCACCGGCTGCCCAGCGTTCCAAGTCATCCAAACCCAAAAAGGACAGAAACCTATGAGCCCATGATGCTACTTCGATGATGTTTTCACCATTTCCGGGTTCCCAACTTTCCTATATTCTTGGAAGGTGCATATGGCTACAAATGCTACATAGTTGAAATTATATCACGAATATATGAAGTTTCATCCTTGTTGACCGAATTGTGTCCATTGGGTTCCCCGACATTGAAAGTGGATGATTCAACGTCATCGCGTGCCACGGAATAAAGGCCCTTTATTCGCAGCAAAACAGGAGGCCCGTTTACCCTTTCCAAGGCGAACAAGGGGCCTGTCACATTGAACAGTGACCTGCTGCTTCCCAGGAGGCTTCGCGAATGCAAAACTCGGGAAATTTGCTGGCCTTGGAGGCCCAGTGCCATCATTGAACCAAGAATTTTCTTTTGAATAAGGACTGGGTGTGTCTGAAAATGTCGTGTACCCCATTGTACCCAATGGTTTTGCTGATCATTATCCCTATTAAATGGCTATTTCATTGGGAATATACCCTATTTTCAGACAAACCCGACTGGTTTCAAGGACTTGCAGGTGTTTAGATTGGTCTGTATAGAGTCCTCGAGTTTAAAATCACGTGAAGAAGGATGCGTGCGGGAATCATTGATCATCTCTTGGTATATGCGAAACTGCTGGTGGGAAGTGAATTGTCCTAAATCACTTCAACGTACACACCAAACGTCTGACTGTGGGCTGTGTAGAACTGATGAGTTCGACTGCCCCTCAATGTCCCAATATGCCGAACCCATCTGTGACTATTCGAACCATGTTCTGTTGGAAACAAGGGATGGATGATTTACACACAGAGAGTGTACCGTGGCTGTAAAGATCCTGTTTTGCCATTGACAAAAAAACGAATTAACCTAACGAAAAAAACTACAGCGTTGTTCTAACATATGTTTTGTAACCATTGGTTTTCTATAATATCTATAATACCGTGCAAGAATAATTATTTCCAGACATATCCACAAGGAATGGTGTGTAGATTAATCTTTACACAAAAAATGTTTCAAAACAAAAAACACGTTACACATGATATACATGGATTTGCTTAAGGAACCACCAAAAAATAAAAAAAATGTTCCCTTTTTTGATTCCCCAAGTAGTGGATTTCCCATGGAGAAAATAAAAAATCATCTTCAGCAAATCCAAGTAAAGTGGTATACACAACAATATACTAACATAACTATGGAAAATCACCATGTATAATGGGTAAATCATCTATAAATGGTCCATTTTCAATAGCTAGGTTAAATTGCCACATGATATATCTGGCTAAATTATTAAGGCCACTTGGGGATGTTTTTCCTTATTAATCATGATTCCAGTGAGGTCGCAGTGAGGTCGCTATAAATTACCACATGATATATGATGATATTGTTCCCCACCTGCCAGGTCATGGTCGTCAGGGTCTCCAGATTTTAACATCCCGCCGGGCTGCATTGCTGGATCCATAGGAGTGCCAGATAGAAAACCAGAAAAACTATCAGGTAGAATGTCAAGGGCAATGCCAGATAGAATGAATGTCGGATAGAATTTTAGAAAGACTGTCAGATAAAATGCCCAAAATGTCAGAATGCCAAATACACCAGATAGAATGTCAGATATCAAATAGTTTCAATCACATAGACTGCAATAGTATACCCAGATGCTCCATGTATGGAATATTTACCTACATATACCCAAAAAATCACCCAAATGCAGGTAAACATTCTATACATGGAGCATATGGGATATGTCAGGTTATGTGCCATGGTGGAGACTTTGGTAACATTTGGTAGGCTTGTAGCTCAATGATGGGGATCACAGCTTTAAAAAAACTCAGCTGCAAGCCGTAAATTGCGCAAGGACGGATATGAAAAATATCAAACACAAAAACAACATTGGCAATTGTTATTGGGGATAAAAACAAATATCAAAAACAACATTGGCAATTGTTGCATTCAATATGAATGTTTGCCAAGGATGTGAAACATATCAATAGGCAATTGGCAAAGACGCATAAGCTTGCATGGACCACACAAAAAATCACAAGAGAAACCGTAACCGTTCGGTTGTTGTCAATTTTACATAATTTGACTTGATTGGTAATCCGCATTCTTGCCTTGATATTGGTGGCATGCAAGCAATTCAACAAACTCATCTCGAATCAAAAAGGATAAATAATTAAACAACACAATAAAACACAGTAAAATAAAGGAAAAAAACACGAACACATAAAGCAATAAATAAAGATATGAATCCATCAATAAAAAATGTAAATACTGTACATATGTAGATAAAACAATTTTATTTAGAAATAAACAACAACACTAAATTAAATGTAAGTCAATCAACAAAAACAACAAAATAGATAAGTACATATAATTACATATATAAATAAACAAATACATACATAAATAAATACATAAATAAATATAAACAACTAAAATCAGCTTGACACAACAACCAACTAATAATTATTTTACTTCGTGTAATCCCCGCTATGGCATATATCCTGCCACAAATTGTTGACATTCTATCTGACATCTTGTCTGACATTTATTCTGACATACTATCTGACCTTTTATATGACATATTCTCTGACATTCCATCTGACATTTTACCTCAAATATGATCTGACATTCTATCTGACAAATATTCTGACATTTTCCCGGGCCTGTATTCTGACAGTCTATCTGACATGCAGTCTATCTGGCATCCCATTTGGCATTCTATCTGCCATTCTATCTGGTTGCACCTGGCATTCCAACTGGCATTCTCTATGACATTTGTTAAAATTCTATCAGACATTCTACCTAACATATATTCTGACATCTTTCTGGCATTTTATCTGAAATTCTATCTGAAGTTCTGTGTAGAGTGACTGTGTAGAGGTGAATGGCACATTACAATGGCGTGCTTGGGAGCAAACTTGCAAGTGAAGGAGTGATGTATTGTTCAAATCTAGAGACCCTCACGTGGCAGATGGGAATGACAAGAATATATATATATATTTTTCTGCAGCATGCCGTTTTCACCGAACCAACGTTCGCCCAGGTGGGCTGTGAATTTCTTAAGCGAAGTCTCTCAAAGGTGCTCGACGCTTCTGGGTGGAAGTCCACGGGGTCGCCACACATCTTGCGTGTAACGGCGCCTTGGTTGCTCTCGGTATGCCACTGGTTGGTGGTTTCAACCTACCCCTCTGAAAAATGATGGAGTTCGTCAGTTGGGATTCTTATTCCCACTACCCTCTGGTAATGACTAACATAGCTATTGAACATGGCCATTTATAGTGGATTTTCCCATGAAAAATGGTGATTTTCCATAGCTATGTTAATTTACCAGAGGGTATATGGAAAGTCATAAAATTCATTTTCCAAACCACCAACCAGGCCATCATTGCAAAGGGGCCGACCTGAGCCAAAGGGACTCTGCAGGACCACGCTGAGCGCGCCCAAATTTGATTCCCACCCCAGGTGATAATTCTCCTATAGAAGAAATTGATCGTGAAACCGGGAGCAAGAATCAGGAACCATGTTTCCAATGCTTTGCTAGCAAAGATGAAATATGCGAGGATTGCTAGTGACGCATCACCTGGAAATCATCAAAAACGTCAAGCGATGTCAAGGCCTGATTTTTGCTGGGTCATCAAGCACCAGCCCCAATTTGGATCATCGCACTGTTCAACTGTTATTAATAACCGGTTGATCTTGAGTCCCCGACTCCTGAACTAATCTGAACTATACAATGTTTAAAGGATACAACCCCACGTGCCAGCTGCTTGCTAATACTCGGCCGTGCAAATGATGTTGATGTAGATGATGTAGATGATGTCGATGATGTCGATGATGTAGATGATGTAGATGATGTAGATTATGTTGCTGTAAATGATGTAGATGATGCAGATTATGTATGTGACGTAAATGAAGTTGAAGTAGATAATATAGATGATGAGCGACATGTAGATGCTGTATGTGAATGTATATATATATAAGAAGTTGATGGAATATATGGAGTTGATGTAGATGATGCAGGTGATGTAGGTGATGTCAAGGGAGTAGGAGATGTTATGTAGATGAAGTGGAAAGTTAAATTTGGCAGCAGTTCTTTGGGAAAAAACCTTCGTTTTCGAGTTTTCGGGATTATTTTTGAGGTACAGTATCATTGCGGCACCTTTCATTTTGGACAGCCCAAAACTCCAAATTGCATCGCAGACACAAACCTGGTTGGGCACAACACTCTTCGATGCAGCTTCCAGGATCATTGAGAAGCAGTCCTCGCGACTGCCGCAGTCCTAGGCCACAATCATGTGGTGATCAAAAACTTGGTGGATATGTGGGGCCTAGGGCCCTAGGGGTTGTTCAAAAGTAATCAAGGAAACCAAGCATAATCGTCCTGATTCGTCACAGATGCAATTCCAACCGGAAGTGATTCAATACGCTCTCGTGTTTCAACAACTGAAAAAACCTCTGGCATGGATTGTTTTTTTGGGTACTTTCATCCTATTCCACAAAAAATGCAGCTACATCACAGGGATCAGCCATGTGACATCTTAGTCAAATGCATGGAGCTTTGTTAGTAACAGCCTGTCACTTGCTGCTGTAAGACAGAATTTGGCTGCTCATTGTTTCCCAGATAAAAACACCGTCCCTTCTTGAGATACTGGAATGACATGCAGAAAATCAAGTATGTGAGAGCGGGTGACGCACACACACACACAAAAGACATGCCAATAAAACAACAATCGAGTTGTGGCAAGCTTTGACTTACCCACAGGAAGACTAAGTTCTAGTGATTTCTTTTGTGCATCTATTTCTAATTTAAGAAACATATTGCTTCATCATTCGCCACAGCGTACCCTTTCTATAGTGGGTCAAAGCGCACGGGCACAGCCATGGCATCCCATTTCGATGACCCCGCTGCAAATGCGGATGTGGTCATCAAATTGGTGTGCCGACATGCCTTTCTTTCGTCACAAACATTCGACATCATTCAATATTTTTTCTTAGTCTTGTACTGTATATATATAATTATCTATATATATATTTACATATTATAGGAGCCACCCTGGGGTTGTTTTCCAGTTTGTAGAGGTCATGAATGTTATGTCCTGGTGATGTGCAGAGGCTATACCCATATATATAAAGCCCCCAACTGCACACCCAAGTAACAGTTTGTTTTTTTTGTAAAACTGTATGAACACATTTACATCCCTCAAATCATACTCCTAAATCATATCCCAAACGCATTTTGTGTTTGTTATTGCCAGCAGTGTCTCGTGCCAAGCGTCACAAAACACAGAACGCGATCCCATTTGACATTTCCCCCTGGCACCGAGCATGGGCGTGGCAGGAGGGGTTTCAACCCACCAAAGACTACTGAATCACAATTTCTGTATACATGCATGTCAACATTTGCATGTAATATATATATATATATATATATTGCATGTATATACGTATATGCATTTATGTATGTAGATAGATGTATGTTTACATAGAAAAAATAATTTATGTATATATGTATGTATGTGATGTAATGCAATGTAATGTAAAGTAATGTAAGGTAATGTAAGGTAATGTACGGTAATGTAAGGAAATGTAACGTAATGAAAGGAAATGTAGTGTTATGTAATGCAATGTAATGTATGGTATGTACGTACGTACGTATGTATATATGGTCCAGCGTTCCAACCCCCCTCCCCCCGCCATGGTCATGGGTCAGCCATAGTACTGTCCCCCTCCCCCCCTGTGGTGTGGTGGGGGTGTGGTACTGTATGGATGGTAGGTATGGTATGTAAGTCGGTTGGGTATGGTATGTTTGATATGACAGTATGTATGGTCTGTATGGTTACTATGGTGGGTATGGAATGTTTGCTGTGTAAGGTAGGTATGGTATGTATGGCATGTATGTTCGGTATTGTATGTATGGGAGGTGTGGTAATTATGTTTCATATGTATGGTATGTGTGGTATGCATGATAGGTATGATAGGTATGGTATGTACGGTCAAAGTTCGTATGGTATGTACGGTATGTATGGTATCATTGGAATGTATGGTAGGTACGGTATATGTTACACACATGTAGTGTTGTGAGAGCACACAGGTAGTAAATAGGAAGCAGATACATAGCACATGTATATATGACTATGTATAGGTAGCACGTAGGTACTTTGAGGGAGTATGTGTGCTACGTAGGTCGTCTAAAAGGTAGCATGTACCTAGTAGTCAGAAATGCTGCAAAGACCTAGCAAATACGAGGCTGGACCTCAGAAATGCTGCCAATAGCTTGCAAATAGAAGGGAAGGGGGTGCTACTTGGGGACCCATACCATTGGGGGGGTGGGTGGGGGGGGTTAGGAACACGGAACACGAGACCATATATATATATATAAATAAATACAGTTGTGGTTATGGTCCTTTACCAGTTGCAAGTTAATTTTAAGCCCGTTCATGGAATGATAACGCCATTTAATTTGTAATGTATGTAATGTACGTAAATGTATGGATGGATGGATGGATGGATGGATGGATGGATGCATGTTTGCATGTATGCATGTATACATGTATGCATGTATGCATGCCTGCATGTGTGCATGTGTGCATGTGTGCATGTGTGCATGCGTGCGTGTGTGCATGTGTGCATGTGTGCGTGTGTGCATGTGTGCGTGTGTGCATGTGTGCGTTTGTGGGTGTGTGCGTGTGTGCATGTGTGCATGTCTGCATGTACGTATGTACGTATGTATGCATGTATGCCATGTATGCATGTATACATGGATGCATGGATGCATGAATGCATGGATGCATGGATGCATGGATGCATGCGTGTATGCATTGTATGCATGTATGCATGTATGCATGTATATATATATATATATGCATGTATGCATGTATGCATGTATGCATGTATGCTGTATGCATGTATGCATGTATGCATGTATGCATGTCTGCATGCATGCATGCATGCATGCATGCATGTATGTATGTATGTATGCATATACACATGTACGCATGTATGGATGCATGTATGCATGTATGCATGTATGGATGTATGGATGTATGCTGCATACTTGTATGGATGTATGCATGGATGCATGGGTGCATGGATGCACGCGTGGATGCACGCGTGGATGCACACGTGGATGCATGGATGCATGCGTAGATGCATACGTAGATGCATGTATGCATGTATGTATGCATGCATGTATGTATGCATGCATGTATGTATGCATGTATGTATGCATGTATGTATGCATGTATGCATGTACATATGCATGCATGTATGTATGCATGTATGCATGCATGTATGCATGTATGGATGTATGTATGCATGTATGGATGTATGTATGCATGTATGTATGCATGTATGCATGTATGTATGTGTGCATGTATACATGGATGCATGAATGCAAGGATGCATGGATGCATGCGTGTATGCATGTATGCCTGTATGCATGTATGTTTGCATGTATGTATGTATGTATGCATGCATGCATGTATGTATGCGTGCATGTACATTTATTTATTTATTTTTCATTTCCTGCAATGCCTCTCTACATGATTTGACATGGGGGCTGTATAAACGAGCATGGGTTTATGGCAATGATGGCGAAAAACATGTGGCAATCCATTTTGCCACACATTTTGCCACACATTTTTCCACTTAAAATTTTGTTAAACTTTTCGTTAAGAAAATTGTTACAAACAATCTGGGATCCTCCCAAGTTTTGAACATATTTTATTATTTTATTCTTATATACTAAATGGGAAACATGCCACAGTTGAAATTCTGGAAGGTTTCCCCGCATTCTAAGTCATTTTATAACATTTACATACATTTTATCGTCTTAACATATTTCGAAAAAATGGCATGTCTATTTCAAACAATGTGAGAATGAAAACACATAGGATTTGGCGGATCTGTTGTGGAAAATCACGACTCTTTGTCAAATCAAATCTACATGCACTTCCAGGCCATGGGCATAGCTAACTGTGAGTTTACCGGTCCAAGTTCCACCCTGCGCAGCCATGGCAGCCATGGCACTGCAATGCTGCGGATATGTCCTCCTTCTGCTGTTGACACTGCGGTTGATCAATGTCTGTGCCTGGCACCAGAGCCTGTAAGCGAAACCAATCGCTGGGGGAAGGAACCCCCAGAAACCATGGTTGTTTGCAGTGGATTTACACATATTTTAAAGTCTGAGTATATGGAGGTTTCTTAACCCATGCGTATTGGTCATTTGCCTAGCATTTATGCTGGTGATCATTCATTATGTATACTAGTGGGTCTCTTAAAATGAGAGATACCCAAAACACGTCGCGTTTCAATACTAAAATGGTCTAATGACTGGATGATTTGGGGGTACCCCCCATTTTAGGAACATACATGGGGTGTTCAATATCAACAGGGGATCGGATTCTTGAAATCTACTGGGGTCTCATTAGTTCATGGTTGGATTTCCATGATCCTATCCCTTGGGTCATATTAAGCACTAATAGTGGTAGGGTAACCATTTTCAGTAACTATTGAATACTTTACCACTGTATCTCATGGAAACATGTTTGCCAATAATGATTACTATAACCAGTTTGGCAATATTTCCGAATCATATCTCCATTTGTTCCCAAGAAAATCCAATAACGGTAATTTTTCCAACTTGTTAGGCAGACATATTCGGTCAAACGGTTGCCCTACCACACACCAAGCTTTGCCCAGAGGCTGATGAACGTTACTATATGCCTGCAATTCATAAAAAAACTGAAACGTTCACCGTTCACCATGTTGAGTATTGGGTTGCTGAGTTCGGAGACAAACAAACACCCTTGTTTAATACTCCTTGGAGGATCATCCCACTTAGCAAGCGGTTACTAATCCTAGTTAGTGTAAGTCCCCCAAGTGGGGCTGTCCCATCTAAAACTGGGCAATAACCCCCAGTTACTAACCAGTTACCAAGTGGGATGATCTTCCAAGATAGTCATTGGTAACATGTGCGAGTGATTTGCCTAATTCCTCAAACAGGTCTTCAAACAGGTCTTCTCAATCTGCTTGGATACTACGAGAGGATATGAGCACCACCTGCAAGTATTCTACCCCTGCGAGATCCCAAACACCGAAAAGACATCCTGACCAAATAATCACATGTACATACCCTAACATTTGTCGCAACATAGATTACGCCATTTATCATCAAGTATTCATTTATTCCGACACGCGTGTTTCCGGAATGATTTTTGTGACATTTATCCGGACACAAACTCTGACATATCAAATATAGTTTGACATGCTATCTAAACTCATTATGTCAGAACATCTGGCAGGAATTCTTATATATATATGTATACATATAAATAAATATGTATATACGTTAAATATATGTATATACGTTAAATATATGTATATATATATAAATATGTATATATATATATATATATATGTATGTGTATGTGTATATATATATATATATATCCAAAAAAAGTCTTTTCAAGCCACTTGGGTGGCCCTGTCGGCATCAGGTATGGTAGATCTTTATCAACTCTCAGCCGAGTGTCGACCGTCGTCTGACCCGCCTGGACAGTCGCTCTGGCAAGTGTATTGAAATATCCCCAAACAAATGGGCCTCTTATATATATATATATTATTTTTGAATGTAAACATAAAAATCGATTTACATACATATCTGATATGATCTTGACACATGTTGATGTATCTTAATATATTTGCATATAGATCTTGATCATCTAAATGACACGGCCTTTATTTTGCATGCTCAGTCATGGGCCATTCCGTAGATATGATATGGATGCCACTGCTTCACTGGTGTCACATCTGCCAAACAATGTTCGCGCTGTCAAGTAAAGACAGAACACAACTTGAAATGTGCACATGTGTCTCCTATACTCGGTGGCTCATCCCACGAACCCTAAGTAGGTTATATCCCTGGGTTTTGCTGGTGGGAGAAGTAGAGTCAATCCACTTGTTACTAGGGCTTTTACTAGCCTACTTACTAAGTGTGGGACGAGCCACCAAGTAATTCATCAGTGAGATCGAACACACTAAAGGTGAAATCAAGAAATACAACATGGAATACTCTCCTTTTCAAGACCACGAGACTGAGACGACCCAGGACGCTCTGAACGACAACACGACTCTTGTCTGCGGCTTGAATCCACAATGTTTCCTTGAAATAAACTACGAGTTAAAGAGGATTTTCAGAAAAAAAAACATTTATCAATAATTAATTTCTCCATCAAACACTTCAACATTCCATTCAACCTATCTCTTACCTCATACCTCCAGGCCACCAGTCTTAACTACCATGGTATTTGTTTTGCGAAGTTTGACATACGAGCGTACAGGATTTTGAAATGCCATATGGATTACAAACTACATTCTTCCAAGCAATGAATAAACACAATAACTGGAGAAATGACAATAAACACAACTCAAATCAAACATGTACCTGGCTAAATGAAATCTATTCACCAGACTTGGTCATGTTTGGTGATTGCAGGATCTGGATGAAAGGATACGTATAATATACTGTATATATATAAATACCCTCTGGTTATTTAACATAGCCATGGTATAGATGGCCCATAGAAATAGATGGTTTACCGGTTTACCGTTCTTAAAAATGGTGGATCTTTCCATGGCTATGTCAAATAACCAGAGGGTATTATACGTATAACTATTCACAAAGCTGAAACATGTGACCATTTTGGGGATGTCTCCCCCAAACCTGGGGCCGATCATGGCTGAGGTGTGCATGCGCAGGTTAGCTTGCCAACCCTGATGATTCTTTATAGGCTGGGATCATTGCGCTACGTCACTTTCCGTAATGAACAGCTTCCCACTCCTTCGTGAACCCCAAATTCATAGAATTCATAGATTTCATAGAATTCATTAACCAGTGTAGCATCATCCGGGATTCACAAGTTAGGTCTTTAGGTCACCATGGTTCCCCACGACAGCTTCCAGAAGTCGAGCCACAGGCTGAACCATGAAGCAATTGCCCAAGTTGCGGCAGGTCTGATGGATGCCCATGAGCCTTTTTCGTAGCGACATGACGACATGGAATCATCCCGTGCCGGAGGGGACAATCCCCTTTAAAATCCATGTAAATGAGGCATAACGAACATGTTCATATATATATAATATATATATATAGACAATGAAGTTTAAAGAAAGGTCCACAAAAGATGCCGAACAGTAGGATGTGATGTAGATGATATTGTCAAAGGACAATTTCCAGCTGTCAAGCGTCTTGAATTTTTCGGGGATTGCCATAAAGTCAATCCCGGAATCAGAAACAGCCTGGGGCTGTTGATCAATGTGGGTCAGGGACGATCAGAAAAATGATCTCTATTCAGGAGGAACACCCTATTTGGTGGCTCATCCCGCTGGCTGAATATCCCTTTTGTTGCTGGGAAAAGTCGTGTTAATCCACTAACTCATACCCTCTGGTAAACATACAAAAAGCTATTGAAAATGGCCATTCATGCTGGATTTACCCATTAAAAATTGTGATTTTCCATAGTTACGTTAGTTTACCAGAGGGTAACTAGGGTTTTGACTCACTAACCGACTTGCTTTTTGCGGGATGCGCCACCAAGTAATTCATCAGTGTTTGTTACTCTCTGGTTGACGTCCATCTCCCCAAGGAATACGATGACCTTATCCAACCATTTGCACATTCCGGGGTCTGGAAAGTCTGGAAATCCCAACTTGGTAACTTTCTCGCCCCCGAAGCCTCCACAAATCTTGTTCCTTCAAACCCAAAGCCAGGATTTACATCTTTACTTTCCAGTAGTTTCAATCGCCTTTCACATTCAATTGAAGTAGAATATCATATCTCTGAAACGACCAATCATATTTCTATAGGTTTCTAATATCCCAATTTCAATAGTGGTTGTGCAGAGTTGGGTGTTGAAGTCCATAGAACGCTCCCATTTCTTTCAATTTTTTCCAGATCTCCCAGCCGAATCTGCCACTGCCACCGCGGCACTTCTGTGATCCCGAGTCCAGCTGGACCGTGATTTGTTGCCCTGGACTTCCGAGATGTAGATTCGCAGTGATGGTCCCGGCGCCACCTGACGAGTGAACAAATGATATGTGATTTCAAGCAGATTTCATGCTAAATTTCATCAAACATCAATTGGGAAACACAATGATTGGGGACTTTTTTTGAATTCACGAGCAAATTTCAAGCTAGTTTCAAAAATTGGGAGCTTGCTCGCCAGCCATTAGCTTGACAATGGGCAAGCACAATGGTCCCCTGCATGGGTCTTGAATTTGCGCCGTCACCCAGGCCAATTGAATTATATAATTTCATTATGTACGTATGGTAGTATGTGCATGTGGCCGTATTTCCATACTCCGTGATGGTATCCTTTTCACCGTTCATTGAGTTTGAAGCACACCCGCGGCCGAGGCCGTCCCGAGGCACCTAGAACTTGCCCTGGCAAACCACTCATCCTGGGAACAAGGGTATATATATATGTATATATGTATATATATCGTATGTATGTAATGTTATGTACTGCAATGTACTGTAATGTAATGTAAATGTATGGTATGTATGTACGTACGTATGTATATATAGTTATATAAATAGTTATGGTTATGGTCCTTTACCAGTTGCAAGTTAAGTTTAAGCCCGTTCGTGGAATGATAACGCCATTTGTAACCATCTGTAACTGGTAAAGGGTTTTAACTGTAACTAGTAACTACCAACAATATTTGGAATGTTCATGGGATATTCACCGTCAAGAATGGGGATATAATTTCATATTACCCTCTTGTAAGTAAACTTGGCTTCCTCCGAAATCCCCGAACGACATGGGCATCTATCCGTATGGGAAAGCATCGAACTCAACGAAGGATTTTCTGGTAATCCAAACCTGCCTGGGATTCACGGCAAATCAGGCAATTGGTGAACCAAAGTACCCATGCAGGCAGGGTGGTTGAATCGCGAACGATAGGATTTCAAGGCCTTACTATCCTTACTGTAACGGTTACTTCAGTACATGTATGCGTACTGCAAGTACTCGTACCCTGCAAGATGCCAGGAAATTCCACAAGAAACACACATTTTGAAGAAAAACTCTGGCAACAGCCACTGCTAAACCACATACTTAGACCGCACCTGACATTTGTTATGAAGTGTCAAGTGTTTAGGAACCTTTATGTCTTCAATCGCTCCAAGCATCAGTTCCTAAACATCAACCTAAACTCATGAGCTAGACACTGAACATCCTCAACAAAAAGACGTTCACCCAGGTGGTACTCCAGGCAATGATCCACACTGTATGTATATGATTGTATATGGCGGCTATCGTCATCCATCCCACAATGGAAATATATGTAAATCCATCCCCATAGCTATTAAAAATATGACCCCCCAAGGGATTGAAGACCATCCCCTGGACAAAACCACTCGACCCAAGAAATTTGACAATGGCTCATTTTTCACTACAAGTGATGCATACCGTGGATGGAAGAATTTCTGCACCAGTTGGTAGATGGTTTGTCCCATTATGATCCCATTATAGTAGCAGTGTTTCATAGTTACCTTATGTTACCTTCATAACCACCAGCTAGTGCAGGATTTCGCAACCATCCACAATATTTTATTGAACATGGCCATTTATAGTTGATTTACCCATGAAAAATTGTGATTTTCCATAGTTCTGGTAGTTTACCAAAGGGTATTCCAAGAGAACCGCTATGACCCTCGCCTGGACAATGCCTCCTGCACCTCTTCCAGCTGTGCCAAGGAACGGGATGGGTTTGGCGTTGGGCGCCGCGGAATAGTCCTGGGTGCAACCAGCAGCAGGGCCAAGCACCTGAGTCGATCATCCGTTCTCCGTTCATTTGAATCACCCCAAAAAATCATGGTTTAGTAGAGGACAAAACCCAGATATTAAAGAACCAGAGATGGGATTACTCTGAGGCCAAAGGAATTCCGGATTCATGGGATACATGGGATACGTGGGATTCATGTCGGTGAAATGTTCTGCAGCCTTCAATGGGATATCTATTGGATGGGGTATGCCAAACGTGGTATGGCTGGTAAAATGAGCAACTTTGGTGACTTGAGGCAGGATGAAACATGGGGGTTGAACCGACAGACAAGGGGATGTAGCAAGGAATGGCGAGCTAAATCAGCCATAGACAAATAGCATAATTATATATTCAACAAGAAAACTGGTTTAGTTTGCTCAGAAAGGGTGCTGTCACCGTACTTTACTAGTTTTTAGCGTGGTTCTTGAAGGCCGAATTCACGGGTTCAGTTTCAACATCCCAACCAAACTCACAACAAACTTAGATTTGAGGAATCACAGAATCAACTACCCACAGCTCTGCTCCACCATCATGTGGGAAGGGTCAAAACATGGCATAAGTACCTGAGAAAACGTAAATTTCTATGGTCATGTTCAAGATCTAGAGCCGTTGGCCTTGAAAGTAGATCATTTTGGGTCAATCAAATTCCCATATTTGGATAGGCTCGGCTGAAGGGAAAACAATCTAAGGACCCCGCGCAGAATGCAGTCAAACCTATGGGTTTCCTACATAAATCGAATGGGTTTGCCCAGAACTGATGCACAAGTGTACCCCTGACCCATGGTTGTGGCTGAATTCTATGATTCACATAGATCCCAATCGACCAACTTTAGGGATTATCACACAGCTACGCGACCATCAGAAGTATGGGCTGCAAACCAGAAACTGAAAGGGCTAGGGTACCAACGGATTGGATGACTGATCATCATCACAAGGTGTGAATCAAACACATACTAAAAGGGACAAAGTACCGAAAATGGGTTCGTTTGTTGCAATCTAACAAAGACAAAATATTGGTCCCTGGAGCTTTAAATTCGGGCCCATATCCATGTGAGTTCGCGACTAAGAACGAACCACTATGGGGCATTCTAAACCAGAGGCTTTAACCCGCAGACAATTTGCAATCATGTCACGGTCATATGTGTCAAAGTCAAAGCTGTGCAAATTGATGTATATATGGGTTATGGATGGTTATGGATGGTTATGGATGGTTATGGTATGCTATGGTCATCTCACCATTGTTATTGTTGGAAATCATGATATTTGCCATTGTAATATTCGTTGTGAATGGCGGTATGATCATCTGCCGGTCAAGGAGGAAATTCCAGCCAACTTTTGACCGATGGCTGATGACACATGAATTTGCCAAATTTTGGTGAATCAAACTCAAACAAAATAACAACTTCCACAGCATGATGGCAGTTGTCCATATTTGAGCAGCGTTCAAAGACCTTTTGTCATTTCATTATACTTGGTTGGTCATAGGAAATCCCATAATGGATTATGATCGAAGGAAACTTAGAAGTCAAACTTCCGACAGTATGGACAGATGAAAAGCAGAGCAGGGCAGAGGCAGAGAGAAGAGAAAGATTAGAAGAGAGAAGATCAGAGAAGAGAAAGTCTCAGAAGAAAGACGATCCAGGTGCACGAAAAGGTAGGAAAGTCGCGAAACACTGTGTTTTTCAAATGACTTGTGGCTCCGGAGGGTCGAAAAGAAGGCTCGCTAAAGCGGCAGGTGCGGAGCCATGTGGTCAGATGAGAGATGAAAAGTTGCACACCGTTGTGGCGCGAAGCACATTTCCAAGTCGTACATTTCCAAGTCAAAATGTACAAAACACCTCAGCTTCGGAGCGCTTTTAGAAGTTGCGATGTCGAGTATGCACCTTGTCAAAAGTGAGCAAAACGTGAGGGTTTTGTAGCATGTCCTAAATTTTCGCGTGGCAGGCGCAGTGCAAGAGACATGTTCATCAGAGCTGTTGAGGTCAGGGCGCTGATTTCCTGAGAGGAGTTGCATTTTGGAGCATCAGATCTTCGGGTTTGCTGAGATGATTTTGCGCGACAGGTGCAACACTTCGTATGACTTGGCATCACTTTTTCTTGGCAGGCGCAGTACTTTAGACAGGTGGAATGGAAAAATCGGAAAACGCATTGGTACGAGGCCGTGAGCTTTGCACTCAACTTTCCATTATTGAAGGAAGTCTTGCAGAATTGTGTCGTTTTTGATGTTGTCACCGTCGAAAAAATAAGGAAGTCTCGCAGAATTGTTTCGTTTTTGCTCTTGTCAACTTCGAAAATAGGGGAAGTCTCGCAGAATTTTTGCGTAAACGATGTTGTCAAGTTTTAGACATTGAGCAGGTCTCGCAGACTTGCTTTGTTTTTGACGGTATCAATTGCACTTCCACATGCCGCGGGAATTTGTAAGCAAACGTTTTGGGGGGCCCATGTCTTGGCAGTGTGGATGCCACCGGTGATGTCACGGTGATTGTTGTGTAGATGCGGATGCTGCTGTTGGTTGTAGATAGACAGCTAGATAGATGGATAGACCGCAAGACGACAGACAAACAAAGAGACAAGGAAATGGACAGATCTCAAGAGGGAAATAGAAAGAAGGATAGACAGATGGATACATAGACAAAAAATGGGATGATGGATGGACGGCTACAAAGACAGATAGAGAGCTAAGCAGATGGATGGAAACACAGAGAGAAACATGGGCTGACAGACAGATAGATCAGTAGACACAAAAGAGGGATAGATAGATAGATGGATGGATGGATAGATAGGTAGATAGACAAATGGATAATTCGCCATTCCAACCACCTTTCGGTCCATTGATGGATTTGCTCTGCCGACCGGGATTCACAACAACCAACCCCTCCTATAGGTTTCCTATTTTTGAAACTTCCGCCACCGCCTTGTGCGGTAATACTGGTAATCCTCAATATAATTATCGAAGGAAGTTTAGAAGTCAAACTTCCGACAATAATATGGACAAATGAAAAGCAGAGGTGGGAAGAGTCAGAGAAGAGAAGAGAAGAGAAGAGAAGAGGAGAGGAGAGAAGAGAAGAGAAGAAGAAAGAAGATCAAAAAAAGAGAAAGTCTCAGAAGAAAGAAGATCCAGGTGCGCGAAAAGGTAGGAAAGTCGCGAAACACTGTGTTTTTCAAACGACTTGTGGCTCCGGAGGGTCGAAAAGTAGGCTCGCTAAAGCGGCGGGTGCGAAGCCAGCTGGCCAGATGAGAGATAAACAATTGCACGCCGTTGTGGCGCGAAGCACATTGGAAGTAAAAACGTACCAAACACCTCAGCTTCGGATGACTTGTAGAAGTTGAGATGTCGAAAAAGTGCACGCTGTTGTGGCGCGAAGCACATTTCGAAGTCAATATGTACAAAACACACCAGGTTCGGTCAAAATGTACAAAACACACCAGGTTCGGACCACCTTTGGAAGTTGAGATGTCGAAAAAGTGCACGCCGTTGTGGTGCCAAGCACATTTCGAAGTCAACATGTACAAAACACACAGGTTTGGACCACTTTTGGAAGTTGAGATGTCGAAAAAGTGCACGCTGTTGTGGCGGGAAGCACATTTCGAAGTCAAAATGTTAAAAGCACCACATGCTCGGACCACTTTTTGAGGGATTGTGCACCTTGTCAGAAGTGAGCAAAACGTGAGGGTTTTGTAGCATTTCCAAAAACGATGGCAGGCGTGGGACATTTGAAGAGGATCTGCAAAGATAAATTTTGCGTGCCAGACGCAGTACAAGAGACATGTTCATCAGAGATGTTCGGAGGTCAGGGCGCTGATTTCCTGAGAAGGGTTGCATTTTGGAGCATCAGATCTTTAGGTTTGCTGAGATGATTTTGCGCGACAGGTGCCACACTTTGTATGACCTGGCATCACTTTTTCGTGGCAGGCGCAGTACTCTAGACAGGTGGAGTGGAAAAATCGCAAAACGCATTGGTACGAGGCCGTCAGCTCTGCACTCAACTTTCCATTTTTGAAGGAAGTCTCGCAGAATTGTGTCGTTTTTGATGTTGTCAACTTCGAAAAATAAGGAAGTCTTGCAGAATTGTTTCGTTTTTTGATGCTGTCAAGTGCAAAAATTGAGGACGTCTCGCTGAATTGCTTTGTTTTTAATCTTGCAAATAGATAGATAGATAGATAGATAGGTAGATAGATAGGTAGATAGATAGATAGATAGATGGACAGATGGATAGATGGATAGATGGATAGATGGATAGCTAGACAGACAGACAGACAGACAGATAGATAGATAGATAGAAAGAAATATAGGTAGGTAGGTAGGTAGGTAGATAGTCAGAGAAAGAGAGAGAAAAAGAGAGAAAGAGAGAGAAAGAGAGAATAGTTCAACCACCTTTCGGTTCATCAGTGGATTCGATCTGCCATCCGTGAGTTGCAACAGCCAACCTCTCCTATAGGCTTCATCTTTTTGAAACTTCCGCCACCGCCTTGTGCGGTACTACTGGTATGATGGCAGTATAATCCCCTGAAACAATCATAACCAATCATCATTTATCACTTATATCCACTCCATGTGTTGACAGTTTACATACACATGAAACGACGCACTGCTCAGTTCTTCCAGGTACGACCATCTTGGGGTTTGCGAGGTCGCTGGTGTCGTACAGCAGCGTCTGGCCAAAGTTCAAGGCTGAACCTGGGCAGGACCGCCCGATTCTAAACCAGACCCTCCAAGTAGCCATTCTTAAATGGGTAAGTACGCGCCGGGGGCGAAGTTCCGAAAAAGGGGAACGACTATAGGAAGAAGCAGGCCTATAGGAGGTGCTTGTGATGCGAACAAAAAAGAGACGCAGCTTGCAATTACGGAACGATGAAAGGCTGAAAAAGTACTGGCACATTCTCACCAGCTGATAAATACATTTAATATAGTATATATCCTGGAAAAAAGTGGGTTGCGGGACAAAAACTAGATTTTCGAGCCAAAACCCAGGAACAAAAAAGGTTTGGGCACCGAAAACATGCTTTTGGAGGAAAACCTGGTTTTGCTAACCCGTCGAAAACCCGTAAATATCCTGTAAAAACGCTTAAATATCCCGTAAAAACCCGTCAGCAACCCAGCGTCAAAAGCCGCCGACGATGCAGCCAAAGGAAAACTGGGTGTTCACTCTGAAAAGTGGGATATTTTGCAAAACCCTCTTTTTCTTGGGATATGGAAGCTCAAGGATCATACAATATAAACCTACATACGAATAATATCGTGACGCAGAGTAGATACTATATATAATAGTTTTAAAACATGTAACATAAAAAACTCACATTATGAATATGATAAAACACTACATTATACAAGCGCAGGCATGCTGAAAGTTTGTCCATATTTTTTCAGCGTGCAGATCTATGCAGTTTTGATCCGGCCTGCTTTCCATGTGACCTTTCCCTTTAGCAAGGTTTTCATACATTGCAAAATTCATAATGTGATCTCACTGGTTTCGGTTCCGCGTCTTCAACATTGTATTCTACATATTTTTGAGAGCATTTGGGAACCTTCACCGCTACACCAAAACCACTCATAGACTTCAGGCGGCCAAATATCGTGGTTCTGTCATTGGTGGTAGTCCAGGAAATCCCATATTGCTTCGAGCACGGCGCCGTCCTCGCAACGGGAAAAAACGTTGGTTGTTTAAATGTTGGGAAGGCCACGGATGTAAAATTCTAGATTATTTTGAATGTAATTCTTTGGAACATGAATGTCTTAACATGGTATTTTTCTCTTGCTAATGCCTCAACAAGCTCAGGTAGAAATTGAATCCAGAATCTTCTCAGGGACCTAATCCTTTTCTACACATCCAAAATAGCCGTTTGGGGCTTGACGCCTAATGAACAATTTCAAAATATGATGATATGGGTATGGATCAATACCTATTAAATCCTATTAATACCATTTTTAGTGGGATGAACATCCATTTACCAGCTATTTTGATGTTCACTAGGGGTACCAGGTTTTGACACACTGCCATATGTTTCCGCTGTTTGATTTTTCTTGCTGTGTATCAACAACTCGGGGGACACAGCTGGCGAGATTATGATCCTGAGACACCTTAGAGGCGAATAGTTCAAGGGGGTTGGAAAGCAACTTGGACCTGGGGGGACCCTTGTACCAATCAAACAGTCATAGATCGCAACTTCAACTGCATCATCCCATGCAATTCAACCATTTGATTCCGTTTCGGGGGCAAAGCCAACAGACATCCTCTCAAGATCGCCAAAATTCGCCCGTCTCAAGGTCTCAAGTCCGGGGCTGAAGTTGAAACCAGGAAGCTTACGGTATCTTACAGTCTTACAGTCAACAGGAGGAAGACCACCAACAATCACAAAGGTCGGGCCCCTCAACGATAGCTAAGTTGGCGAACACAACTGTGGGTTTATGGCTCTAACTATAGTGTATGGGCTGTGAAACGCCAACTCATATCTGGTGGGCCTCACCTTGTACACAACGAAAGCCTGGCAAAATCATCTGCCTTATCATGTCTTTTCTAGCACATCGTCTATGCTTCGATTCCTGGTTAGAAAAGTAGCCCAAACAACCAAACCCAAGTCTCGAACGGTTTACACAAGAAATAAGTGACCTCAAAGAGCCTCAAAGTATGTCTCTCTCACAAACATGCGGCGGCCAAGGGTCTCGTAAAAGAGGCTCTCCTTCGAAACAGTCAACGACACCTCGCCGTCCCGTTCCCAATGGAAGCGCCGTCCCGTTGCGGAGATCTGTTGAGGCTGATTGGAGCAATGCTGGTGGAAACTGCAAACATGGGATCTTTTAGCCAACAAGGGAACCCATATGAATCTGTGAATTGGTGGTGACTGGCCTGGCTTCAGGTCCTTTGTGGATGTGTTCCACTGCAGTACATGACGGCTCAATGTGGGCCTTGGGATTGCGCCAAAAAGATGCGCGCACCGTGGGTTCGTTTACAGTGGTAGGCGGAGCTCCAAGCTCCTGTGGACCTTGTAGGTTGTAGGTGATGGCGACGTTGCCGTCTTCACATGGTTCCCTTGACGGGGAAGGTGGTGGTGACGATGATGCACCTCCTGGTCGAGCTGCCGGTGAAGCTCGTGCTCAGGAGGACGAGTTTGACTCTGAGGAGTTTCGCGAGTGGCTGCAGCAGCGGCGAGCTCGCCGGTCTAGTTACTATGGCTCTGAAGGTGATCGAGGACGACGGTCACGACGGCAGGAGCCAGAGGATGCGAGTGATGGTGATCGGAGCCCGACAGGGAATGGTCGGGGATCTGGTGGAGGTCAGCCACCACCCGAGTGGGACGGCCTTTCAACTACGTTCCAAGACTGGTTGATAAAGGCACGGTTGTGGCTAGCGACAACGAGGGTGAAGCCTCGCTCCCAAGGCCCGATGATTCTCCAGAAGTTGTCAGGCCAGCCCTTTCAGTCGCTGAAGCACTATGCCAAGGACCAGTCATGGTTGAAAGATGAGAAAAATGGGTACAAGCTGCTGGAGGTGATGGATACTCCGGAGCTGTTTGGAGAAGATCGAGAAGAAGAACTTTTGTCTTCGCTAGCTCGGTTAACATACCACCTGAGGCGCCAGAAGGACGAGGGTTGCAGGACCTTCTTCACCAAGTTCGATGACGCGGTCAGGAAGATCCAGGAGCACCATGTCAACTTGCCGGAGAAGTACCTGGGCTTCTTGCTGATCAACGCGCTCAACATCTCCGACAACGAGATCAAATCTATGATGGCCTTCACACAGGGGTCCATCTTGGTTCGAGATGTGAAGAGTTGGTGCAGGAAGCACGAGATGAAACTTCTTGCAAAAGATGTAGGTGCCGACAAGAGCAAGGCACTGACAGCTTCGAAAGCCAGCTCAGTCATGAACTTGAGCACGGAAGAGGAAGAGCTCGAGGAGGACGAGATCTTGGCCATTGAGGAACTTTGGCGAGAACTACATCCTGGACAAGATGGAGACGACTACTCCGTGTACACCGAGACCGCTGAGGAGGACGACATCATGGACGAGCACGAGGCAAAGGAGGTGCTGAGCACCATGTTGAGTCAGAAGAAGAAGACGTTCATGCAGAGTCTTCGGACGAAGAAGGCAAAGAACCTAGCAAGGGGCTATGGCCAATGGCGTGGTGGAGGCCAAGGTGGACCGAGATCTCAGAGCTCTATGTCCACGACTGGCTATGTCAAAGGAGGTTTCTACAGGATGTCTTTGAGCGAAGCAAAGGCGAAGTCCCGATGTGCCAAGTGCCATCAGATTGGCCATTGGCATAAGGACCCTGAATGTCCCAAAAATCAGGGATCCAACAGCAATGTCAACAAGACCAAGGAGGTGAATCTGCTTGAGTCGGAAGAAGCAATCTTCTGTGGACTTCTCGAAGACCCTGGAGAATCACATGTGAGCCATTTGGCAACCGCCAGAACTTCCAGCCCTGAGAGCCCGGCATCTTTTGACAAGGATCATTTTGATCCGACCCAGTTTGAGACTGTACAGGTCAGTGTGAACACTGACAGTGGATCAGGTCAATTTTTGAGCAAGCCTATAAGGGCCGCCGGGAGGTTGGTGATGTTGGTAGTTTTGTTGGTGACCCCGTTGTTATTGGGTTGGATGATTGTGTTGGGGAATGTCAACGGAGAAATGAAGTTGTTAATGAGATTTATTGGAGTAATAATCGCAACCATGAGGAACTCCCCGA
>CAMXCT020004184.1:0-40322 GCA_947184155.2 Cladocopium goreaui | reverse complement strand
ATAGGGATGCCGAAGGCATCTGTCTTCATACATTGTTGCAAGCAGGATTAGGATTTGCAGATGGTGGGATGCATCACGCCCGCCGCTTAGCAGACCAATTCCGTAGTTTTTGGAACTGCTGCACGCAAGGTGCAGGACAAACACTGGCAGGAACTTCGACCCCGGCTGCCACAAACCACGAAGGCAAGCGCCTGCCGCCGACGGTGCCCATGGAAGCAAATGCTGCAGGTAGCGAGGACGATAGCAAAGAATCCTACGGACAATCAAAGGATGAAGGAGGTACGAGCAGGTCCAGAAAGAATGATGGAAACCCAAAGCAAAGTGGCAAAAGAAAATTAAGAACAGCAATCGACGCCAACAAAACCCAACAAGCAAGCCAAGGAAAGGGACAGCGGCGGCAGCGAAGAAGTAGCTTCAACACAGATAGAAAGCCAGATGTCGCGGTGCCTCTGCGCCGGATACGCCAGAAAACGGCACCAGGCTCCGGCATGGAAGACAGGAAGTCCGGAGACGTGCCCGCAGAAGGAATACCAGTGAAGCCAACCGCGGGCGATGATGGCGATATCTATCTTTTGCGGTTATGGCGGCCTTCTCAAGGGAACCAAGATCCACGTGCTGTGTATGATGCAGCAAGACAGGACGCAGCTATTCTGCTGTCCGACAAGCCCACCTTGCCGGAACGCCTGTGGAGAGCAGTCGATCCGCTGAAAGCATATGACTTGCCTGATTTGCATTGTGCTTTTCGAGCTTGCAGGTACGAGTGTACAACGCAACAGGAGCTGGCAGAACACATTACCAACCAGCATGGAGACGCTTTACAGAGCGTGTCTGCGCACTGGCGACCACACGTCCCTGAACCGAAAGCAACCCTGCAGGCGTATCACGAGGTCCTAACATGGCGCTGTCAACAACTGGCACCTATTGCCAATTGCTCTGTTGACCGAAGATGTTTACGCAGACTGCGGCTGAACTTGTGTGGCAAACAAGTCGGCGCTGCAATATGTTTTATTTGTGCGCGTAGGTACCCTTTCGTGCACGATTTTCCTAACCAAGAAATTAGGTGGCAGCGAGCCTTTGACGCAGCCACAGGGCAATTTTTTGGGCAAAGTGCAGAGGATCTTGAAAAAATGCTAGGGTTCCACACGTACCATGCCCGTTATGTTTCTACTCTCCCGGCCGACACACAGATGAACTTAGAAACAGAACTGAAGCAGTGGACATGCAACATGTCGTGCCCTTCCTACACGATTAGTGTGGTTGCATGTCCCGAAGACAAAACTTGTTATAAGCGTTGTTCACTGGAGTCTGTGTGCACCGAATGCGAAGTACCAATTTGTTCGTCTTGTACGAACTATGTGTATCGGCACAGGAGCAAACCACCGGAAGCCTTAAGCAACGATATGATCCTCGGACATCCACCGCGGGAAATCTATGTAGAAGAGCGCACGGTCTTAGAACTGTTGTGTGCAAGCCCGTGCATGACTGCCTTGACATGTTTTAGCATTGAATGGCGTTACCTGCAGGACCGGAGTTTGGCTCAGGATGCATTTATGAATCGGCATCGCCTCTGTGCCAAAGGCAATGCAACGACGTTTCCGTTGCCATGGGAAGACTTGTTGTCCGAATTCCAACGTTTAGATGAAAAACTTGCATCGAATACGCCTGCCGGTTGCCTACCGCACGTAGGCAAAGCATTGAGTGACAAAATCGCCGTTATAATAAAAATAGGAGACAAGAAAGACAAGGCAGCTATGCGTCAACACATTATTCATCAAGCCGTTGTGCGTCGTCGCGTCGTTGTGCAATTAATCGCAACAATGGTCGCGCGGAGCCACCCGGCATATAAAGGAACAGATATGGGGCTCGTGGAAGCACGTGCGGAAATGTTACCAGACAATGACGTTCCCGCCGAAATCATTGCCTTATTGGATAATGATGGGAGTCTGAATCAGGTTTTGCGGCAAAAAGCAGCTACGCCCTTCAATGACCAAATGTCAGAAGAACAAGTGAGGTCTGAGTTCGGACGTTTGCTGAAACCGAACGCTGTCGTTCTAGAGAAGACAACTGCTGGATGTCACGACTTAAATGCGCAACACGTGTCTGCACTTGAAGAAATCGTGACCCGCAGTCTGCCAGCGCCCGCACAGCCTCTTCCAGAAGTGACACTGTATACAGGCACGAAACTTTTGGATCAGTTTCAGCCGCTTTACTTTGCTTTGGCTTTTCCCTTTGTCTTCCCCTATGGCATTGGTTTGCCTGATGTGCCTAAGTGGAGCCAACGGAAACGGCTACGACGTCATCCGGACGATCCGCACGTCGAGCTAAATACATGGGTCAAAGTTATGGCACGACGCATCGAGGCGCAAGTCAGTCGTGATTGGGTTTTTGGCTTTACGTCGTGGAACCTGCTGTTTCGATCAGCTCTGAACTTGTCCCGAACAACCGATGCATACTCGCGTAGCTTTTACGATGAAGAGACACAAGAATGGGTGCGGCCAACTGGAAAACATGTGGAGCAAGCGGCACAACAGCTGTTGCTAGCCCTAAAGGGATCTTATATAGATGTTACAGGTCAACCGCGCCCAGTCAAAGGAGATGTTTCCAAACTCAAATATGTGCAAGGCCTGAAGCCGATGGCGCGGAAATTGCTCACGAACATGCGACACACAGCGCAAGGGTTACCAGGGACACAGGAAGCGCGAAAAAGAATGCGGTTCGAAATCCAGGCAATGCGAATTCGGTATGGGGTACCATTGTTTGTCACCTATACACCAGATGAAGCACATCAGCTGCTCTTTGTTCGCATGACACGCGTTCAAGCATCTGATCCCGTGCGCGCAGCATCTGTCGCGCAAGATTTCCCAGCTGGCGACATGTTTTTCCCTGACCTCGGCACGGTAAGTACTGCGACACCAGAGCCATTTGAATATGAATTCACGTTACCGATGTCTTGGGCAGAGCGTCGGGAAGTTCTGGCAAGGGATCCTCTAGCTGCAGTGGATGGTTTTCGCGCACTCACACATTTAATGTTGAAGCACCTGTTTGGTGTACGTATTTGTCCTTTTTGTCCTGATTGCAACCGCTTCGCTGGATTAGAACCGTGTCAAGACCTACGCGGAAGCAATGCAGAGACAAGCGGCGGAATTTTTGGGCGCGTAGATGCAGTCTACATTTCCTTAGAAGCACAAAAAAGCACAGGCGGTCATCATGGTCACATGCAAGTCTTCGTTCAATGCCTGCACCAGCATACCTCGTTGGCAGACATTTTTCAATTGTCAGGTCCACGCCTGGACGCTTTGCGTCGCGAATACGAAGCATATAACGCCCACGTGTGCCATGCAAGCTACGCGGGTCAGTCGTCCGCTGGTATGGAGACCCGAATTGCGGCCGCCGAAGCGTCGTGGCCGTCGCATGAGCATGATGCTACTATGATTGCCTTGCCCGACTATCTCTTGCGTCGTGCTGCGGCAGCAGACGACCTAGAAGCAGAGGCAACCGAATGGCAAAAACAGTACTTAGAAAACGACGTTGTCCAATTGCAGCTCCTAAAGCAGCACCACTACCATCCATACAATGAAGTGACGCAAGCACGCGTTCCACTAGCAGGGTGCCAAAAAAGCCATCGGCCCGGAGCATGCAAGAGCGATTTTCCGCGCACGCAATGGCTCTGCTCCGAAGCAACTGTGTTATGCCCCTGCAAATTACAGTTGTACGGTATGCCCGTTCGCGGACGGAAGAACCGCCTAGGGGCTTTGCATGGGCCTTGCGGGCATGAGTGGTTGAATGGTTGTGCGCCAGCAATGTTAGCCGGGCTGCGCGGCGCGAATTGTGATGTCCAAGTCCCATATCGACTACCTTATACCTGTCGAACCTGTGGGGACACCCTTACGACGCAAGAACGCCACGAGATGTCTCTTGCGGCGCAAAGGGCACAAGACGCACAGACGGGATATTGTGCCGATTATTGCTCCAAGAGTCAGCCCATGGGACACGGAGAAATCAAGGAATTTCAGAAAGGACACGAACAGTTACATGCTCAACACGGCGAGAAAACTTTGGACCATGTGGGCAAGCGACATGCAAATCGATTTCTGAGTGATGCATATCTGAAGGGTGTTGTGCGCGGGCAGGTAGAATGCTGCAACTTGCGCGCGCATCACCGCGAACATGCAGTAGTTGCAGCTGAGCGCATTGCCACAACAACGTTCGAAAGTTTCCCTGGAGCTGCATTTGCCGAGTTCGTCGCTGCGTATCACCATGAAGCGGCTAGTACATCGGCAACCAAGCGCACCACGACAAAGTGGACGCGGCGACAGGCTTCTGGCGTCCGACATCTAGGTGCTGTCGACATCGTGCAAGTTTACGGTCACCGACCTGCTGCATCCGAAGTGTGGTGGTTGTCGCCGTACGAATTTGTTACGGAATGGGCCGTCACGCTTGCCCGTGTGCCAACGACACAACGTGAATGGAATCACGAAAAGAAGTCGAGCTGGGATGTCACATTGACACCAGCTGGTATTCAAAAAATGCAGCAACAAACGGACCCAGATAAGAAAATACAACTGCAACCGGAACGCGATTACCAACTAACAGTGCCGTGGACACCGAATCGCATTGGTTTACAAGAGACGACCGCAACTAAACAGCTACGACATCGTTGCTATCTGCAACGGCGTCTTCGCCCATGTTGCCCGCACTTCGAGAATTCTCCCGTGCCTCTGCAGAAAGAAGGCCAACGAGAGGCCAACGCAAGATTGACGATAACCTATTTTCGAGCATGGACATTGCAAGCACCTCTGGCGTCAGGAAACGTCCCATTTGTTGGTCGTTTGAAAGCGGCTGAAGAAACTTGGGTTGATGCATTGCGCATGTGGTTGACGCATCTCCCATGCGAAGAAACAATACGTCGGTAACTTTCTTTCCGTCCGTGTATCGCGTGCGCCCGAGCGGCGCAGAAGACGCAAATAGTGATGACAGTGGCGTTGATGAGCCATTGCTGGTCACTCCGACAACACTTCCCACCGCACTACAAACATCTTTTCGAAGAACGGGACGACAACGAGCGTCGCGCACCACGGACCTGCCAAAAGATGCCGACACCAGACTTCTTGCAAGTTACGAAGAAGCTGCGGCACGAGCGGTAACGACGTGGCAGCACAAGTCCCGCTGCGCAGCGAATGACACCACAAGTAATCCGTTTGCAGCGCACGATCCGAAAGCGATTCGAAGAGGGTTGAAGGCTTTAGAGGGCAAACGCAGCAATGCGAACGTAAAAATGACCCAGGACTCGCGGCCGAGCGTGTGTGAAATCGAAGCACGAGAGACAAGAGAGAAAGTCGACCAATTTTGCCAAGAGTTACGTCAGACAAAGCAATGCAACCCAGAGCAGCTATCCTTCATTGAAACCGTTTGTGCCCGGGTCAAGCACGAAGCAGCCACGGGGCAAGATCGCGGCGGGGCAGCCGAAACAAACACGGAGGCTCTTCGCTGGGCATTGCACGGCGGGCCGGGCACGGGCAAATCGTACGTGCTGAACATATTGCGGCGGGACTTGTTCGAAAAATGTCTTGGCTGGACGCCAGGCAAAGAATTTCAAGTCGTTGCATTCCAAGCTGTGAATGCTGAACCCCTGGATGGTGAGACAATCCACAAAGCTCTCGGGCTGTCGTGGCACGGCAACGATCACAACGTGGCTGGGCAACGGATTCTGGACTTGGCACGGCAAGCCGTGCAGTGGCGCTGGCTTCTTCTCGACGAAATCAGCATGGTGAGTGCTGAGATGTTAGCGCGGCTCGAAGCCCGCTGTCGCCAACTTGTCTTAGATATATCTGCCACAAAATATAGCAAACATACCCCTACCTCCGTTGCACCTTTCGGGGGCCTCAACGTCATTCTCTCGGGCGACCTGTGGCAGCTACCTCCACCACGTGGAACGTTTCTCGGTCAGATTCCATGGCACCTTGTGACAGGCGTTCCATCTAAGAAGTTGCCACTAAGCTTGCAAGGCCAGCAAATCGTATGGACTTCTAGAGCGCAAGGTGGCCTACAGGGGGTTACAGAACTAACACGGTGCGAACGAACGCAAGATGTCTGGCTGCAGGAGCTGCAAGCCGAACTTCGCGTCGGACGCCTATCCGAAGACAACCATGCATTCCTACATGGCCGCCCCACAAGAGTTCCGGGAAGCTGGTGCGCACGAACGCAACAGCCTACTTGTGAAGAAAATATATGCCATCGCTTGTACAAGAACGGTTCCACGCCAGCAGCAATTCTCAAATACGAATGTGCAGGCTGCCGCACCGAACGAGAAAGTAAGCGTTTGGTTGCGGTGGCTCCAGACGATCCTCGGTTTGCCGAGGGTTTCAGCTTGGCCCGAGGAGTTTTCCATACGAACGGGGTGAAGTGCCACGTAAACAAACTTCGCGCGGAACAATGGGCGCGACAGCGTGGGCAGGTCATCTACTATGCAGTGGCTACGGACAAAGTCTCAGCACGAGCGTTGCACGAGAAGCCCGACATCGCCCACGACAAGCTCACGTGGCTGCAGCGCAGTGACGCCGACTGCGGCAACCGGTACGGCGTCCTTCCGCTGTGCATAGGTATGCCGGTGCAAGCGCGAGAACATCTACCGAAAAGAATTCAAGATTTTGAAAGGATGCCATGGAACAGTCTGCGGGTGGTCTCGCATCGAAACAGAAACGGCGTCGGCAGACGGAGCAATCATTTGGAACAAACTTCCCGAATATATCTTTGTGCGTTTTGAAACACGCACACGGTGGACTATCCCAGGAATCGATCAAGAGAACGTCTTTCCAGTCAGCGTGCAAAGCGGACTGTGGTTTTTGGACGCGGGCCGCGCTAACCCACAATTGAAAGTCACGCGTTATCAATTTCCCATCGCGCCCGACCTCGCTGACACGTTCTACGGCGCGCAAGGCAGCACAATAGAGCCGGGCGTGATCGTGGACATGATCGGTGCAGACCCAATAGCGGCATACATTGGGATGACGCGCTGCCGCACACGGCAGAAGATCTTGATCTACCGACCGTTCCCGCTGGCCCCTTTTCAAGAGGGCCTTCCGCTCGGACGGCAACTTCTTCTTGACGTGTGGAAGCAGGAGCCGGTGGACTGGGACGCGTTGCGCAAGAAGTACTTAGATGAAAGGCCATGCCAAGAGTGTGGGGAGATGAAACGTAAAGACGCCTTCACTAAAGCACAGTGGAAACAAGAGACCTATCGAGTCTGCAAAGAATGCACTGCGCGGAAGCGCGAGGCCGGCACACCATATCGATGCACCCAGTGCGGCCTGTGGCACGCTGCCTGCCACTTTATGCGGAAGCACCAAAACCCCCGCTGGAGCATGTATCGCGTCTGTATGTCATGTGATACCAAAAAACAATGTTTTGTTTGCCAAAGCAAACAAACGAAAGAACACTTCGGCGCCTCAGCGTGGATGGCAAGGGAGCCCAAGCGAAGAGTGTGTTTGCAGTGCCAAACGAAGACGCGGGGTTCTTGGAAGTGCGCAGCATGTCAGCAACGCAAACCGCAGCAGCAATTTTCTAATTTTATCGGCAAGCGGCTTTCTGGCAAAGACGGTACACAAACATGCAATGCATGCCACACTGTCCTTGCGCAAGCCGTTCTCCGCAAGCGGGCTGCTGCCTCGAGCATAAGCCGACTGGAACCTCTTCGCAAAAAATTGCGTCGGACCCAAGTGCTACGCGAGACATGGGAAGCGATCGCAGAACACAGAAAAAACCGCACGCACCAAACCATGACCAGCGAAAAAGAACGTACAAATGAGGTTGCAAGCCCCAAAGAAAGGGAGCAAAATTCACCACCAGAAAAGAACTATGTGTACTCATGCCCTTTTTGCCAAAAATCTGTTACTACTTCAATTGCTTCCGGAAATGTCAACCACCGACGCGTGTGTGGGAGACAATTTCGCGTGCAGGATGGACTTGTTCGGCCGACGCGGCCGACAACCCACTTTTCGCACACATGTCCTACTTGTGGAACCTGCGTCCAGAGCACCAAAGAATTTGGACGAATCCAAAGCAAACACAAACAATCCAATGGTCGCGTGTGCCTCCGAACGGAATGGTGTGCAAAGTAACAACAAACGATCAATTCCAGCTTTCTTGTCTGCTTCAGCACTCAGCATGAAAGCTTTCTGCTGCTGCTGCTGCCGCGGCAAAAGCTATCGCTGCTGTTGTTGCTACTGCCGCGGGTCTTCTAATTTGCTGGTGTTACACCTCCTCCTGCTAGCAGTCAAAAAACTTTACTTCTGTTGCCTGCGGCTGCCCCCTTCATTTCGTGTCGAAAATCCAATTTTGCCTGCTGCGGCTGATAGCTGCTGCTGCTTGACTGCTGCTGCTGGTGTTGCTGCTGTTGTGGCAAGCTTCCAAATAGTTGGCCGAAAATGTCCTCCTTGCGTCTGCTGGGGTCGGCGGACCTAGAAAAACAAGTTTCTGTTGCCTGCAGCTGCTCACAGTAAAACAGCTTCGAAAAAAGCAACTGCCGGCAGGAAAACACCATAGCTCTAAAAGACGAGCGAGTACCAAAACCACGTTAAAAAATTGCCGAGATTCTGTTGCCGGCCACTACTGGCAGTAAAACAACTTCGAAAAAAGCAGCTGCCGGCAGGAGAACAACGTACCACGTTACACAACTCCCTAACGTGTCGTCTGAAAGCCTAGAAAAGCAGCCTTTTTGGCGAGATTCTATTGTCTGCAGCTGCTTGAAGTACCGCAGGCAATAAAACAGTTTCAAAAAAGCAGCTGCCGGCAGGAAAACACCATGGCTCTGAAGAACGAGCGAGTTCCATTCTATTGCCTGCAGCTACTGGCAGGAAAACAGCTTCGAAAAAAAGCAGCTGCCGGCAGAAAAAGACCATACCATGTTACACAACTCCCTAACGTGTCGTCTGAAATCCTAGAAAAGCAGCCTTTTTAGCGAGATTCTGTTGCCTGCTTGCAGTACTGCAGGCAATAAAACAGCTTCAAAAAAGCAGCTGCCGGCAGGAAAACATTATCAAAGGAAGTTTAGTGGGAGAAACTTCCGTGTTACGGACTTTTAGAATGTCAAAGAAAGAGTTAGTCAAAGAAAGAGTTAGTCAAAGAAAGAGTTAGTCAAAGAAAGAGTTAGTCAAAGAAACAGTTAGTCAAAGAAACAGTTAGTCAAAGAAAGAGTTAGTAAAAGAAAGAGTCAGTCAAAGCAACAGTTAGTCAAAGAAACAGTTAGTTAAAGAAAGAGTTAGTCAAAGAAAGAGTTAGTCAAAGAAACAGTTAGTCAGGGAAAGAGTTAGTCAAAGAAAGAGTTAGTGAGGGAAAGAGTTAGTCACAGAAAGAGTTAGCAAAGAAAGAGTTCGTCAGGGAAAGAGTTAGTCAAAGAAAGAGTTAGTCAAAGAAACAGTTAGTCAGGGAAAGAGTTAGTCAAAGAAAGAGTTAGTCAAAGAAACAGTTAGTCAGGGAAAGAGTTAGTCAAAGAAACAGTTAGTCAGGGAAAAAGGTAGTCAAAGAAAGAGTTAGTCAGGATATATGAGGTAGTCAAAGAAAGAGTTAGTCAAGGAAAGAGTTAGTCAAAGAAACAGTTAGTCAGGGAAAAAGGTAGTCAAAGAAAGAGTTAGTCAGGATATATGAGGTAGTCAAAGAAAGAGTTAGTCAGGATATATGAGGTAGTCAAAGAAAGAGTTAGCAAAGAAAGAGTTCGTCAGGGAAAGGGTTAGTCACAGAAAGAGTTGGTTAGGGCATTGATTGTTCCCGCAATGCAAATGGGATTGCAAGTGGTGCTGGTGGATGAGTTGCCGATGGAGTTGTGAAGGAAGTCTCGCACGAAATGCGTTTTTGAGAGATAGCAGATGCACGAAACCCTATGTTTTTCCATACAAAGTGCGTCCACGAACCTCGATGATCTACCTCTGCTGTGCGACGGGTGCGAGACGGTCTCGTGTGTGGTCGGATCATGGTCGGATCATGGGCGGATCATGGGCGGATCATGCTCGGATCGGTTCCGCATTGTAAATGGGGTTTCAACTGTTTTTCGTGCATGTGTGGTCGACAGAATTCCATTGTGATTTGCAACTGTAGGATCGTTCCCGCAATGTAAATGGGATTGCAAGTGGTGCTGGTGGATGAGTTGCCGCTGGAATTCCATTGTGATTTGCAACTCTAGGATCGTTCCCTCACTGTAAATGGGATTGCAAGTGGTGCTGGTGGATGAGTTGCCGATGGAGTTTTGAAGGAAGTCTCGCACGAAATGCGTTTTTGAGAGATAGCAGATGCACGAAAGCCTATGTTTTTCCATACAAAGTGTGTCCACGAACCTCGATGATCTACCTCTGCTGTGCGACGGGTGCGAGACGGTCTCGTGTGTGGTCGGATCATGCTCGGATCATGTTCGGATCATGGGCGGATCATGGTCGGATCGGTTCCGCATTGTAAATGGGGTTTCAACTGTTTTTCGTGCATGTGTGGTCGGCAGAATTCCATTGTGATTTGCAACTGTAGGATCGTTCCCGCAATGTAAATGGGATTGCAAGTGGTGCTGGTGGATGAGTTGCCGATGGAATTCCATTGCGATTTGCAACTCTAGGATCGTTCCCTCACTGTAAATGGGATTGCAAGTGGTGCTGGTGGAGGAGTTGCCGATGGAGTTTTGAAGGAAGTCTCGCACGAAATGCGTTTTTGAGAGATAGCAGATGCACGAAACCCTATGTTTTTCCATACAAAGTGCGTCCCCGAACCTCGATGATCTACCTCTGCGGTGCGACGGGTGCGAGACGGTCGGATCATGGTCGGATCATGGGCGGATCATGGTCGGATCGGTTCCGCATTGTAAATGGGGTTTCAACTTTTTTTCGTGCACGTGTGGTCGACAGAATTCCATTGTGATTTGCAACTGTAGGATCGTTCCCGCATTGTAAATGGGGTTGCAAGTGGTGCTGGTGGATGAGTTGCCGATGGAATTCCATTGTGATTTGCAACTCTAGGATCGTTCCCGCAATGTAAATGGGATTGCAAGTGGCGCTGGTGGATGAGTTGCCGATGGAATTCCATTGTGCTTTGCAACTGTAGGATCGTGCCTGCAGTGTAAATGACTGTGTCAAGGTTGCTTCGTGCTGTGGCTGCATTGGTAATACTATTGTCTTTTGCAGCTGGATCTCGTAAATCGTACTGGAGTGGCTGCATGAAGGCTGCCACAGTGATTTGTCAGCAGATTTTCTCCATTTTGGCGCTAGTGATTTTCCTTCTAAAAATCCTTTTAAAAAGTGCTTCAAAATCGTTTTTTTTCGCTCTGGCGTCGAGATCCGGTTTTGGAGCTACAATTTCCGACGCCGTTGCGCGTAGTTCTATTGTGTTTTGCAACTCAGTCTCTGCAGATCGCATTGTAATGGCTGCGTCAAGGTTGCTTCATGCTGTGGCTGCATGCGTAATACTATTGTCTTTTGCAGCTGGACTTCGTAAATCGTATTGGAGTGGCTGCATGAAGGCTGCGACATTGATTTGTCAGCAGATTTTTTCCATTTTGGCGCCAGTGATTTTCTTTTGAAAAATTCTTTTAAAAAGTGCTTCAAAATCGTCTTTTTTTCGCTCTGGCGTCGAGATCCGGTTTTGGAGCTACAATTTCCGACGCCGTTGTGCGTAGTTCTATTGTGCTTTGCAACTCAGTCTCTGCAGATCGCATTGTAATGGCTGCGTCAAGGTTGCTTCGTGCTGTGGCTGCATTCGTAATACTAGTGTCTTTTGCAGCTGGATCTCGTAAATCGTATTGGAGTGGCTGCATGAAGGCTGCGACAGTGATTTGTCAGCAGATTTTCTCCATTTTGGCGCTAGTGATTTTCCTTCTAAAAATCCTTTTAAAAAGTGGTTCAAAATCGTCTTTTTTTTGCTCTGGCGTCGAGATCCGGTTTTGAAGCTACAATTTCCGACGCCATGCGCGTAGTTCTATTGTGTTTTGCAACTCAGTCTCTGCAGATCGCATTGTAATGGCTGCGTCAAGGTTGCTTCTTGCCACGGCTGCATGCGTAATACTATTGTCTTTTGCAGCTGGACTTCGTAAATCGTATTGGAGTGGCTGCATGAAGGCTGCGACAGTGATTTGTCAGCAGATTTTTTCCATTTTGGCGCTAGTGATTTTCCTTCTAAAAATCCTTTTAAAAAGTGCTTCAAAATCGTCTTTTTTTCGCTCTGGCGTCGAGATCCGGTTTTGGAGCTACAATTTCCGACGCCGTTGCGCGTAGTTCTTTTGTGTTTTGCAACTCAGTCTCTGCAGATCGCATTGTAATGGCTGCGTCAAGGTTGCTTGGTGCCGCGGCTGCATGCGCAATGCTATTGTCTTTTGCAACTGGACTTCGTAAATCGTATTGGAGTAGGTAAATCAAGGGTTCGACAGTGATTAGTAGTAGTGCTGGGAATTGATTAATGAAAGCTTAATAGATGACATATGAGAAGGGACGAAATGAGAAGAGATGAGCTGGGATAAGGTGAGAAGAGCTCAGATGAGATGAACTGTGGAGTGTGAAGAGTGTAGTGTGAAATGTGGGGCGTGAAGAGTGCAGTGTGAAGTGTGAAGTGTGAAGTTTGGAGTGTGAAGGAAGCAGTGAGAAGTGAGAAGTGTGAAGTGTGGACTGTGAAGTGTGGAGTGTGAAGTTTGGAGTGCAAAGGGTGCAGTGTGAAGTGTGGAGTGTGAAGAGTGCAGTGGGAAGTGTACAGTGTGAAGGAAGCAGTGGGAAGTGAGAAGTGTGAAGTGTGGAGTGTGAAGTTTAAGTTTGGAGTGCGAAGAGTGAGTGTGAAGTGTGAGGTTTGGAGTGTGAAGGCAGCAGTGAGAAGTGAGAAGTGTGAAGTGTGGACTGTGAAGTGTGGAGTGTGAAGTGCGAAGTGAGAAGTGTGAAGTTTGGAGTGTGAAGGAAGCAATGAGAAGTGTGAAGTGCGAAGTGAGAAGTGTGAAGTTTGGAGTGTGAAGTTTGGAGTGGGAAGGAAGCAGTGAGAAGTGAGAAGTGTGAAGTGTGGACTGTGAAGTGTGGAGTGTGAAGTGCGAAGTGAGAAGTGTGAAGTTTGGAGTGTGAAGGAAGCAGTGAGAAGTGAGAAGTGTGAAGTGAGAAGTGTGAAGTGTGGACTGTGCAGTGTGGAGTGCGAAGAGCGCAGTGCGAAGTGTGAAGTGTGAGGTTTGGAGTGTGAAGGAAGCAGTGAGAAGTGTGAAGTGTGGACTGTGAAGTGTGAAGTGTGAGTGAAGTGTGGAGTGTGAAGTGCGAAGTGAGAAGTGTGAAGTTTGGAGTGTGAAGGAAGCAGTGAGGAGTGAGAAGTGTGAAGTGAGAAGTGTGAAGTGTGGACTGTGAAGTGTGGAGTGTGAAGTGCGAAGTGAGAAGTGTGAAGTGTGAAGTTTGGAGTGTGAAGGAAGCAGTGAGAAGTGAGAAGTGTGAAATGTGGAGTGTGAAGTGTGAAGTGTGAAGTTTGGAGTGTGAAGGAAGCAGTGAGAAGTGAGAAGTGTGAAATGTGGAGTGTGAAGTGTGAAGTGCGAAGTGCGAAGTGTGGACTGTGAAGTGTGAAGTGTGGACTGTGAAGTGTGAAGTGTGAAGTGTGGACTGTGAAGTGTGAAGTGTGCAGTGTGAAGTGTGATGTGTGAAGTGTGAGGTTTGGAGTGTGAAGGAAGCAGTGAGAAGTGAGAAGTGTGGAGTGTGAAGTGTGGAGTGTGAAGTTTGAAGTTTGGAGTGCGAAGAGTGCAGAGTGCAGTGTGAGATGTGGAGTGTCGAGGGAAGGACACGGTCGGGACAGGGTGTCTTTGAACTATAGGTCATTTATGTTTGGGAAACTTCCGCCGCCGGCTTGCCCGGGTCTATGTTACCACGTTACACAACTCCCGAACGCGTCGTCTGAATTCTATAGAAAAGCAGCCTTTTTGGCGATATTCTGTTGCCTGCAGCTCCTAGCAGTACTGCAGACAAGAAAACAGCTTCAAAAAAAGCAGCTGCCGGCAGGAAAACACTATGGCTCTGAAGGACGAGCGAGTTCCATTCTATTGCCTGCAGCTACTGGCAGGAAAACAACTTCGAAAAAAAGCAGCTGCCGGCAGAAAAACACCATACCACGTTACACAACTCCCTAACGTGTCGTCTCTGAAGGACGAGCGAGTGCCAAAACGTCTGAAATCCTAGAAAAACAGTCTTTTTCGAGACGAGATCGAGACGAGAAATTCGAGAGATCGAGGGATTCAGTTGCCTGCAGCTACTGGCAGTAAAAAAACAACTTTGAAAAAAGCTGAAATCCTAGAAAAGATAGCCTTTTTGGCGAGATTCTGTTGCCTGCAGCTGCTGGCAGTACTGCTGGCAGTAGAACAACTTCGAAAAAAAGCAGCTGCCGGCAGGAAAACACCATGGCTCTGAAGAACGAGCGAGTACCAAAATCACGTTAAAAAACTCCCTCATGTGTCGTCTGAAATCTCCTAGAAAAACAACCTTTTTCGAGACTGCTGGCAGTAGAACAGCTTCGAAAAAAAGCAGCTAGCGGCAGGCAGTAGAACAGCCTCGAAAAAAGTAGCTGCCGGCAGGAAAACACCATGGCTCTGAAGAACGAGCGAGTGCCAAAACCACGTTAAAAAATTCCCTAACGTGTCGTCTGAAAGCCTAGAAACACAACGTGTTTCGAGACTGCTGGCAGTAGAACAACTTCGAAAATCGAAAAAAAGCAGTTGCCGGCAGGCAGTAGAACAACTTCGAAAAAAAGTATCCTAGAAAAACAGCGTTTTTCGAGAGATCGAGAGATTCTGTTGCCAGCCGCAACTGGCAGTAAAACAGCTTCGAAAAAAGCTGAAATCCTAGAAAAGACACCTTTTTGGCGAGATTCTGTTGCCTGCAGCTGCTGGCAGTACTGCTAGCAGTAGAACAACTTCGAAAAAAAGCAGCTGCCGGCAGGAAAACACCATGGCTCTGAAGGACGAGCGAGTGCCAAAACCACGTTAAAAAACTCCCTAACGTGTCGTCTGAAATCTCCTAGAGAAACAACCTTTTTCGAGACTGCTAGCAGTAGAACAGCTTCGAAAAAAAGCAGCTACCGGCAAGCAGTAGAACAGCTTCGAAAAAAAGTAGCTGCCGGCAGGAAAACACCATGGCTCTGAAGGACGAGCGAGTGCCAAAACCACGTTAAAAAACTCCCTAACGTGTCGTCTGAAATCCTAGAAAAACAACATTTTTCGAGACTGCTGGCAGTAGAACAGCTTCGAAAATCAATCGAAAAAAAAAAGACAGTTGCCGGCAGGCAGTGAACAGCGTCGAAAAAAAGCCGAGAGTACGAGAGAAAAACAGCGTTTTTCGAGAGACGAGGAGGATTCTGTGCCAGCCGCAATGGCAGTAAAACAGCTTTCGAAAAAGCTGAATGAAATCCTAGAAAAGACACATTTTGGCGAGATTCTGTTGACTGCAGCTGCTGGCAGTATGCTACGCAGTAGAACAACCTTCAGGGAAAAAAAAGCAGCTGAGGCAGGAAAAGCCATGGCTCTGAGGACGATGCGAGTGCGAAAACACGTTAAAAACTACCCAAATGTGTAGTCTGAACTCCCTTCTACCTGTTACTTTCCACCGGCCTCGGTACACTAGCCTCTATTTTTCTGTCTCCCTCTCCGTCTCTCTATTTCTTTCCTCGTTTCTACTTTATGTTCTTTTTGTTTTGTTTCCCGCCGTCGGTCCCTGTTCTGCCCTTCTTTCACTTATGCCTTTTCTTTCTTACATTCTTTTTTTCGGTGGTCCTGTTGTTTCCACCTTCCTTTGCTTTTTTTTATCTTCCATGCCTTCTTCGGCTCCTCCTCTTTCTCGTTTTCCTGCGTTGTCTTTTGTCCCGCTCTTTTTTTCTTTTGTCTTCGTCATTCCTCTTTTTTACCTGAAAATTCCTGACCCTGAAATATCCTAGAAAAACAACCTTTCGAGACTGGCTGGCAGTAGGAGAAACAGCTTCGACTGCTGGCAGTAGAACAGCTTCGAAAAAAAGCAGTTGCCGGCAGGCAGTACCTAACGTGTCGTCTGAAATCTCCTAGAAAAACAGCCTTTTTCGAGACTGCTGATGCTGACAGTAGAACACCATCGAAATCAAAAAAAGCGGCTGCCGGCAGGAAACGTCCCGCCTGAAATCCTAGAAAAATAACATTTTCGAGAGGCAGTAGAACAGTGTCGAAAAAAAGTATCCTAGAATCCTAGAAAAACAGCGTTTTTCGAGAGATCGAGAGATTCTGTTGCCAGCCGCAACTGGCAGTAAAACAGCTTCGAAAAAAGCTGAAATCCTAGAAAAGAAACCTTTTTGACGAGATTCTATTGCCTGCAGCTGCTGGCAGTACTGTTGACAGTAGAACAACTTCGAAAAAAAGCAGCTGCCGGCAGGAAAACACCATGGCTCTGAAGAAGGGGCGAGTGCCAAAACCACGTTAAAAAACTCCCTCATGTGTCGTCTGAAATCCTAGAAAAACAACCTTTTTCAAGACTGCTGGCAGTAGAACAGCTTCGAAAAAAAGCAGCTACTGGCAGGAAAACAGCTTCGAAAAAAGCTGAAATCCTAGAAAAGAAACCTTTTTGACGAGATTCTGTTGCCTGCAGCTGCTGGCAGTACTGCTGACAGTAGAACAACGTCGAAAAAAAGCAGCTGCCGGCAGGAAAACACCATGGCTCTGAAGAACGAGCGAGTGCCAAAACCACGTGAAAAAACTCCCTAACGTGTCATCTGAAATCCTAGAAAAACAACCTTTTTCAAGACTGCTGGCAGTAGAACAGCTTCGAAAAAAAAGCAGCTGCCGGCAGGCAGTAGAACAGCTTCGAAAAAAAGTAGCTGCCGGCATGAAAACACCATAGCTCTGAAGAACGAGCGAGTGCCAAAACCACATGAAAAAACTCCCTAACGTGTCGTCTGAAATCCTAGAAAAACAACGTTTTTCAAGACTGCTGGCAGTAGAACAGCTTCTTCGAGAGATTCGGTTGCCTGCGGCTGCTTGCAATCAAACAGCTTCGAAAAAATCACCTTCCGGCAGGAAAACACCATGGCTCTGCAGGACGAGCTAGTTCCAAAACCATGCGAAAAAACTGCCAAACGTCCCGTCTGCAATCCTAGAAAAACAACCTTTTTCGAGAGATTCTGTTGCCTGCAGCTGCCGGCAGGAAAACGCCATGGCTCTGAAGGACGAGCGAGTACGAAAACCACGTTACAAAACTCCCTAACGTGTCGTCTGAAATCTCCTAGAAAAACAACCTTTTTCGAGACTGCTGGCAGTAGAACAGCTTCGAAAAAAAGCAGCTACCGGCAGGCAGTAGAACAGCTTCGAAAAAAGTAGCTGCCGGCAGGAAAACACCATGGCTCCGAAGGACGAGCGAGTGCCAAAATCACGTTACAAAACTCCCTAACGTGTCGTCTGAAATCCTAGAAAAACAACCTTTTTCAAGACTGCTGACAATAGAACAGCTTCGAAAAAAAGCAGCTGTCGGCAGGCAGTAGAACAGCTTCGAAAAAAAGTAGCTGCCGGCAGGAAAACACCATGGCTCTGAAGAACGAGCGAGTGCCAAAACCACGTGAAAAAACTCCCTAACGTGTCGTCTGAAAGCCTAGAAAAACAACCTTTTTCAAGACTGCTGGCAGTAGAACAGCTTCGAAAAAAAGCAGCTACTGGCAGTAAAACAGCTTCGAAAAAAGCTGAAATCCTAGAAAAGAAACCTTTTTGACGACATTCTGTTGCCTGCAGCTGCTGGCAGTACTGCTGACAGTAGAACAACTTCGAAAAAAAGCAGCTGCCGGCAGGAAAACACCATGGCTCTGAAGAACGAGCGAGTGCCAAAACCATGTGAAAAAACTCCCTAACGTGTCGTCTGAAATCCTAGAAAAACAACCATTTTCAAGACTGCTGGCAGTAGAACAGCTTCGAAAAAAAGCAGCTGCCGGCAGGCAGTAGAACAGCTTCGAAAAAAAGTAGCTGCCGGCATGAAAACACCATAGCTCTGAAGGACGAGCGAGTGCCAAAACCACGTTAAAAAACTCCCTAACGTGTCGTCTGAAATCCTAGAAAAACAACGTTTTTCGAGACTGCTGGCAGTAGAACAGCTTCTTCGAGAGATTCGGTTGCCTGCGGCTGCTTGCAATCAAACAGCTTCGACAAAATCACCTTCCGGCAGGAAAACACCATGGCTCTACAGGACGAGCTAGTTCCAAAACCATGCGAAAAAACTGCCAAACGTCCCGTCTGCAATCCTAGAAAAACAACCTTTTTCGAGAGATTCTGTTGCCTGCAGCGGCTTGCCTTCGACAAAATCACCTTCCGGCAGGAAAACACCAAACGAAAACACCATGGCAGTGAAGGACGGAAAAGCATCAAAATGTTTCCTGCTGCTGCTGCTGCTACTGCTGCTGCTACTGCTGCTGCTCCTGCTCCTTTGATCCCTTCTGTTCAAAAGGCGGATGGGCCAGCACCATGGCAGTGAAAGGCGGAAAAGCATCAAAATTGCGCCCCAAAACTACCTAATGTAACTTCCGCAACCCACACAAAAAGACGTGTCTTCTGAAATCCTGCTGTTTCGAAGGAACAGATCAGAGCGGGAAGGGCAACCCAAGGAGCCCCACGTACCTCGAGGAGACTCCGGGAAGGACCCCCCACCGGTAAAACAAAAACCCCGGAGTCAATGAATCGACGTACGTGACCGGTGGGAGGGGGACCCAACAGGGTCCCCCGGCAAAGGGTCATTGTTTTTTGTTCTTGTTGTTGTTGTTGTTGTTGTTGTTGTTGGCTGCTGCTGCGGCTGCTGCTGCTACGGCTGCTGCTGCTGCGGCTGCTGCTGCTGCTGTTACTGCTACTGCTGTTGCTCCCATTGCACAAATGCTGTTGCTCTTGCTGTTGCTGTTGCTCTTGCTGTTGCTCTTGCTGTTGCTCTTGCTGTTGCTCTTGCTCTTGCTGTTCCTGTTGCTATTGCTGTTGTTGTTGTTGTTGTTGTTGTCGTTGTTGTTGCCCGACGGGGAAAACATCATGACTCTGACGGACGACATAGGCAGGAAATCATTTGAGCTACTTTTTCTTTTTGCTGCTGCTGCTACTGCTGCTGCAAGCTTACTGCTACTGCTACTGTTGCTGCTAGACTCACTGCTGCTCTTGAAACAGACGCGAAACCAGCCGCGATTTCGTCCTGCTGCTGTTGTTGTCGTTGTTGTTGCCCGACGGGGAAAACAGCATGACTCTGACGGACGACATAGGCAGGAAATCATTTGAGCTACTTTTTCTTTTTGCTGCTGCTGCTGCAACATCATGACTCTGACGGACGACATAGGCAGGAAATCATTTGAGTTACTTTTTCTTTTTGCTGCTGCTGCTGCTGCTACTGCTGCTGCAAGCTTACTGCTACTGCTACTGTTGCTGCTAGACTCACTGCTGCTCTTGAAACAGACGCGAAACCAGCCGCGATTTCGTCCTGCTGCTGCTGTTGCTGCTGCTGCTGCTCGTGCTCCTGCTACTCCTTCTGTTCAAACGGCAGCGCCCGGATAGGAAAACACCATGTCAGGACAAGACGAAAAAACATCAAAATTGCGCCCAAACACTCCCTCCGAGTAGGAGTAGTAGTGGTAGTGGTGGTGGGGGTGCTGGTAATAGTGGTACTAGTAGTAGTAGTAAACTCTTCTTCCCTAGCGCGCTCCCCCTTGCTGCCAGCCGGGGTCGGCGGATATGTATATATTATACATGATATGTTGTATATGGATATAGACCTGACTTGACATTGTACGTGGCCCAAGGCACCTACACCGTTGATGTGATCGGTGGCGGAAGGAAGGCAAGCTGCGCTTGAGAAGCAGTCAGGGTTGTAACCATGCTTGTGACTCCAATGGCCTTGCAACATATCCTCACCGCTTTGTCTTTGGCGCCAACACAATGTGGTTTGGCACCTGCCAGGATTGACATATATACATAGTTACATGTATATATTATATATACATATACATATATACATATATACATATATACATATATACATATATACATATATACATGTATACATGTATACATATATACATATATACATATACATATATACCTATACACGTACCTATTATACATATACCTATACAATCTATACATATACATATACGAGCATATACATGAACATATACACATATATATATATAATATTACACATATATATATATATGTATAGCTTACTGACAGTTGAATAGAACCAGTGAAAGACTCTCTGATGTTGTTTGCAGTGTCTATGTACACTATAGTTAACATCGCACTTTGGTTATGTCAATTGCAAATGGACGCAGTTTGTTTGCAATGATACATGCAGAATTCTTAGTGTGGCTCAAAATGCTAGAGCTTATCGTGGACGTCGTTGAGTTGGGATGTCCTTTGGGCCGATTACAGATGGAGGAAACAGTCGCCCAGCACCATATCCACCACCCCTTGGAGATGGAGGTTGTGGAGGCGGCGTAGGTCAATTTTCAGCTAGCCCCATCCCTGGCCCTTGTGGCCCTTGTGGCCCTTGTGGCCCTTGTGGCCCTGGGGGCCCTGGGGGCCCTGGCGGCCCTGATCAAGGCCCTGCAGGGGATTCAGGACAAGTTTGTCAGAGTCTTGACTTTAGCAGAGCGATTTTTATTTATTTTTTGTTCTTTCTATACATTGTTTCAAAAACTTTTTGCGCTCACTGCAATTTCTTTTGATAATTTTGTTTTTATATGTTTTTATAATTTTGATGATATACATGTAATTTACTCATATGATACAAATATAATGTACATCACAAGCGCCAACATTTCACATTCTTGGACAACATGACAACAGGTTTTTTGTCAAGTCTGGCTGGTGCAAATGGGGAGAAGGTTGCCGACATGCCCACGTGGCGGGGCCAGACACTCCCAATGGAGGAGGTCCTGGTGCTGGTGGTGCCAAATCGGGTGAGGTCTGCCAATTCTTTGCTAAATCAGGCTGGTGTAAGTACGGCGACCAATGCAGGCATGAGCACATCGCCGGACTGAGTGACGCACAACCTGCAAACGAACCCTGCCGCTTCTTTGAAAAAGCTGGCTGGTGCCAATATGGCGACCAGTGCAGATATAAGCACATCGCTGGTCCTGACACGCCTAGCCCTGGCTGTGGTGGCTGTGGCGGCTGTGGCCCTGGTGGCTGTGGCAAGGGCGCAAAGGGCTGTGGAAAGGGCTGTGGAAAGGGCTGTGGGAAGGGCGGGCCTGGTCCTGGAGGACCTGGAGGACCTGGAGGACCTGGGTGTGGACCTGGACCCGGATTTCACGGTTCCGACTACGGATACCAGGATTACAGCGGTGGATGCGGCGGATGCGGCGGATGTGGTGGATGTGGTGAATGTGGTGGATGTGGCGGTCCAGATGGAAACGAGCCCTGTCAGTTCTTTGCCAAGCATGGTTGGTGCAAGTACGAGAACACTTGTAAGTATGCTCACTCTGCTCAGGACTTTCCGACAGAGCCGAACCCGCCACCTCCACCGGCTAAAAGGGAATTGACTGCAGCAGACGAAGAAATTGCTGCTGCTGCCCTTGTCGCTACTGCTGGAATGCTGAAAGCTGAATCCGTCGGTTTGCTGCTCTCAGCAGATGCGATCACTGCAATTCTTACCATACCATCATCGCATGCATCTGAGCTGTTGGAGTCAGTCTCAGCAAAGCATGAGACTCTTAGAGATCCATCAAACTATATTGTGTCTACCATTTCGAAAGGTTATGTCCCCAAAGGGCCGCAGTACTGAAAGGATCTGAAAGGATCTGAAAGGATCTGAGAGCTTTAGGGTCTTAGGGGCGATCAGGCCCGACTCTAGTTCGAGACTATGGAACAAGCAAAGCCCGTGCACAAAAGTGGGGACAAGGCACAAGTGCTGATCTGTGGATTTCCTCGTTTTGAAGCAACCCGGCCCCGGCAAGAGTTTTTTGCAGTTATTAGAGTCTTTCATAGTTTTTCCTTTGCAGAGTTGTTTGGACTGATTCCATACCTGGGGAAGGGCGAATGCAGTCGCTTGCCTTGTTGCTGCATGCTGTTGCTAGTTGCGGCAGTTGCAGCATGCTGTATCTATACCATCCAAAAACATCCAAACACTTTGATATACTTTGATCATATCTGAATCATATCAAATCTCGTGACGAATGTCGCGAATCTCGTGCGGCTGGAAATTCCTGCGAGGCTGGCCTTGATGCAGTCACGCTATGTAGTGAACTTGATTTGCAGAAGGCGCCTTTCCGTGGCCACCAGCGGAATCATGAGCAATGAGTAGCATCATGGCATATCATGGCATATCGAGTAGCATATGGTAGTAGCACAACTCTTGATGTTTGGTGCATGTCAACATGTTGTGCAACATGTTCGACCGGATGTTGCAACAAGGCTCAGATCTCGAAAAGCAGAGCTTTTCATACAAAGCTGTCCCCAAGACCATCCTTGCCTCGCACTGTTTCGTTCAGCTGGCACTACTTATTTTTCGACATCAAAACAGAAAGAGTGCAGTAGAAAATGATAGAATATGTAGAAGCCGGTGCCTGGAAGTGCTGTCATCACTTGATTTCGATAGATTTTGACCTTATGTGATGTGAATGAAACGTGGCAGGACTCCAGAATTGTCTCCGTTGGAGGCGGCGCCTGTACCCATGTTCGGCTGGTTTGCTTTCACAGCACAACGGTAGTAAAGTCAGCATGAAGGTGGGAACTCCTGTCGCTTTCTTTGCACAGAACAAAACGTTCTATGGCAGGAGCCTCAACCCATTCTGCACAGTCCACAAACTGACTTGGCAAGATAATGTCTGGACACTGCAAGAAACTTGTTAAATTGACCAATTGATATTTTATGTAGCTCCAGCCATTCTTCTCACTCTTGCATGGCCCGGGCCTCTGCTGCATTTGGCTCAGAACAATGTTGGCCTCTGATTGCTGATAGTTGTTGCTCTTAGCAGTTGTTAGTATTTTGTCGGTATGGCGAGGACAGACAGTTGACATTGTGAATGTGTTGAGGGGCTGAAGGGATCCATACCATGTCTTGATTCAACTCTTCATGGAAGATTCCAACTGCCAGGAGTGCGGCATTCAATGCCTGCGCTGCGACCCTGGTGTTGGGTGGCCTGTTTTCCATTATATTGATGGAAGACAGACTGAAGCAGCTCTTCATGCCAGTGCAGGAGGCCAGGCATGGCTATTGCCACTTCTTATATTGCTTGACTCATATAGGCGCTACAAGGACTGATGCAGAAGTTTGAATCTGATGAAGTGGACTGACGCTACAGGCACTTGAAGGCACGTGGTTTGCCAAGCTATGGCTGCTGATTTTGCTAAGCAAGGCCTGTTGGGCCTTTTGGGCATTTTGGGCCTATTGAGCATCTTGGAAAGGGTCCACATGGGTCAACACATCATGCTCCTGCTCAGTAATTACTTGCTGTGATAGGCACCGGAACCGAGCCCCTTGGTCATTCTGCTGGCCGCGTTGGTGGTCTTTGCGCCCCCTGAAAGACTTTGGCCGCTCGAAGATGAAGTTAGAATGAATTAGAAGACGAACACCTGAAGGAGAAGAGGGCTAGGGAAAGCATATGAAAGGAGAACGTCCTGCACCATGTCGTGGTGGTTCCAGTGCTTTCGAACTATTTCGATCTATGGATCCTGTGAAGTCCATGTGATGCATGAAGTCAGCGCCGGCATTTGCAAGTCTCTATAAGTCGAGGTTGAGCATGGTGGATTCTATGCCAAAGTTTGTGATCTCCTCAGTTTGACACAAGTAGGACTGAATGCCATGTATCGGGACAGATCGAGACTTTAGCTGAGGCCATACCTGGGGACCTGACCTTAGCGATACCTTAGCTATGAACGGATGGATGAGCATTTGTTGAACTTGTTGAACTTCATTTGAACTTCTTGAAATTGAGACAGAATTTGAAGATGTTCTTTCAGAAGTAGATGTGCGGCGGCTAGGTCAGTTTCTATGCAACTCAGAATTGCTTGAGGTTGATCCTACTGGGCAGGCCACAATGATGTCCATTCTGCTGTGGGTGTGCTCCTCAGATTTTCAATGCTTTTTCCGTTGCCAGTTTAACGAGATGGCACAACCTTCCCAGAACTAGTCATACCGCTGCACTGGAACTGAACTTGTGGAGGCAACCTTTGTGGTGGTCTACTTTACCAACGGATTTCTCTTATACGCGGTCCCTTCCAAAGACAACCACATGTCATGAGATGTCATGAAGCTTGATGAACATTGATGAACAGCATCACAGCAATCTTGCAAACTTTCCAGATCTTTCCAGGTTTGATCCTGATTCAATCCTTGCTTTGACTTTGACGGATTGAGTTGAGGTTGAGATGTGGTGCCCGCAGACCATTGCTGGCTACCGCATTCAAACTTTGAAGCCTGTCCAGCTCTTTTTTGTTTTTTTGATGCCAATGCTGATTAACGCTGATGTGCTATGCGATGCAGCGACAGTTTTGTAGCTTTGGCCCAGTGTCTAATTTTTGGGACGATGACATGGCAATCAAACCGACTTGGCAGACTGTGCAAAACATTGCAAAAGTATGCAAAAGTAACTGATCATGAAATTCATGAACCAAATTTTGATGCCAGGCCTTCTAGCAGACCAGAGTTGTCAACTCTTATGAAGCTTGACAAAATCTGTTCATGCGCATGGCGGCGTATGGCTCCTTTGGTAAAGAGCGTTCCCTTTCAAAGTCTTCTAGTAGCTTTAATGGCTAGCAACAGCGACCTAAACCTGTCTTTCTTGACTTGCTTGGCATCACCTTGCCGCTGAGGGCAAATCTGGCTCGTACGTGCCTGCTGGTGCCTGCAGTCGCATCCAGCAAGTTTTTGAAAACAGTCTTCTCAAAGGCACAGACGTGCATCACGACTTATGTAACCATATGTAACCGAGTTCTACAGCATAGCTTCTGATGAAAGGAAGACACGAATCAAAGGAATTCAAAGGAAATGAGAACAACGCGTAGACATACGGACCCGGAATGTCGGCTGCGAGCCAGGGATGTATGGAAGGGTTTGAAAATGAACAATAGAATCAATTCTGTAGTCTGTATAGTCTTCTTTGATCTTTTTTGTTTTTTCTCTGCAAAGGGTATATAGTGCATAATGAAAACTCCGTAGATTTTTATACTTATATACGTAACTTATATAATATACGTATGTCAATGTATGTTCGCTCGAATCAGAGCAACATTCTGACATTTCTGGTGTGAACCAACGCCTCTCCAGTTGAGGTGCTGCCAGTTCTGTTGCTGGCTTTATTTCCAATGTGGCAAAGAGTGAGTTTCTCACTCAGTACTGTCGTGTTATCAGATAAAACCTACCCAAGCAGTGTGCAGTGCCGTACTCGAGCAGTTGTTCATTTCTCTTTTACATTCCGCTTGGACTCTTTTTTGGTATTGCCATCATCCACGGCGCTGGACACATCCCAGCTGCTTGTGGCATCCAAAACCAATCACTAGACTTATCTCGTTTGATTGTTCGTTGTTTGATCGGTCTACTGATTCCTCAACCACTTCATCATCTTCATCCATTCATATCCATCCTTTCGTAGTTCAGTCTCCTCTGAGGACTTCCAGCAGCACTTCCAGGGCCCTGGGAGATGTTTATTCACATAGGCCTTGGGTGAGTCATGGCAAGTCATGGCGAGTCTTTGGCTCATTTTGCTCTGTCTTCTTGGCTTTGGGGAAGTTGGATTAGTAAAATTATAACATAGACCCGGGCAAGCCGGCGGCGGAAGTTTCCCAAACATAAATGACCTATAGTTCAAAGACACCCTGTCCCGACCGTGTCCTTCCCTCGACACTCCACACCTCACACTGCACACTGCACTCTTCGCACTCCAAACTTCAAACTTCACACTCCACACTTCACACTCCACACTTCTCACTTCTCACTGCTTCCTTCACACTCCAAACCTCCCACTTCACACTTCACACTGCACACTTCACACTTCACAGTCCACACTTCACACTTCACACTTCACAGTCCACACTTCACACTTCACACTTCACAGTCCACACTTAACACTTCTCACTTCACAGTCCACACTTCTCACTTCGCATTTCACACTTCACACTCCACATTTCACACTTCCCACTTCTCACTGCTTCCTTCACACTCCAAACTTCACACTTCACACTTCACACTTCTCACTTCGCACTTCACACTCCACACTTCTCACTTCTCACTGCTTCCTTCACACTCCTAACTTCACACTTCTCACTTCGCACTTCACACTTCACACTTCTCACTTCACACTTCTCACTTCTCACTGCTTCCTTCACACTCCAAACTTCACACTTCTCACTTCGCACTTCACACTCCACACTTCACAGTCCACACTCCACACTTCTCACTTCTCACTGCTTCCTTCCCACTCCAAACTTCACACTCCAAACTTCACACTTCTCACTTCGCACTTCACACTCCACACTTCACTCACACTTCACACTTCTCACTTCTCACTGCTTCCTTCCCACTCCAAACTCCACACTTCACACTTCTCACGTCGCACTTCACACTCCACATTTCACACTTCACAGTCCACACTTCACACTTCTCACTTCTCACTGCTTCCTTCACACTCCAAACTTTACACTTCACACTTCTCACTTTGCACTTCACACTCCACACTTCTCACTTCTCACTGCTTTCTTCACACTCCAAACTTCACACTTCACACTTCACACTCCACACTTCACACTGCACTCTTTGCACTCCAAACTTCACACTCCACACTTCACACTTCACATTTCACATTTCACACTTCTCACTTCTCACTGCTTCCTTCACACTCCAAACTTCACACTTCACACTGCACTCTTCACGCTCCACACTTCACACTGCACTCTTCACACTCCACATTTCATCTCATCTGAGCTCTTCTCACCTTATCCCACCTCATCTCTTCTCATCTCGTCCCTTCTCATATGTCATCTATTAAGCTTTCATTAACCAATTCCCAGCACTACTACTAATCACTGTCGCACCCTTGATGCACCCACTCCAATGCGATTTACGAAGTCCAGCTGCAAGAGACAATAGTATTGCGCATGCAGCCGCGGCACGCAGCAACCTTGACGCAGCCATTCCAATGCGATCTGCAGAGATTGAGTTCCAAAACACAATAGAACTACGCGCAACGGCGTCGGAAATTGTAGCTCCAAAACCGGATCTCGACGCCAGAGCGAAAAAAAGACGATTTTGAAGCACTTTTTAAAAAGATTTTTAGAAGGAAAATCACTAGCGCCAAATGTAGAAAATCTGCTGACAAATCACTGTCGCAGCCTTCATGCAGCCACTCCAATACGATTTACGAGATCCAGCTGCAAAAGACAATAGTATTACGAATGCAGCCACAGCACGCAGCAACCTTGACGCAGCCATTACAATGCGATCTGCAGAGACTGAGTTGCAAAGCACAATAGAACTACGCGCAACGGCGTCGGAAATTGTAGCTCCAAAACCGGATCTCGACGCCAGAGCGAAAAAAAAACGATTTTGAAGCACTTTTTAAAAAGATTTTTAGAAGGAAAATCACTAGCGCCTAAATGAAGAAAATCTGCTGACAAATCACTGTCGCAGCCCTCATGCAGCCACTCCAATACGATTTACGAAGTCCAGCTGCAAAAGACAATAGTATTACGTATGCAGCCAAAGCAGGAAGCAACCTTGCAATCCCATTTACATTGCGGGAAGGATACTACAGTTGCAAATCCCAATGGAATTACATTGGCAACTCATCCACCAGCGCCACTTGCAATCCCATTTACATTGCGGGAACGATCCTACAGTTGCAATTCACAATGGAATTCTGTCGACCGCACATAGACGAAACACAGTTGAAACCCCATTTACAATGCGGAACCGATCCGAGACCGATCCGACCATGATCCGACCACGATCCGACCATGATCCGACCATGATCCGACCACACACGAGACCGTCTCGCACCCGTCGCACCGCAGAGGTAGATCATCGAGGTTCGGGGACAGACTTTGTATGGAAACACATAGGGTTTCGTGCATCTGCTATCTCAAAAACGCATTTCGTGCGAGACTACGAATGCAACCACAGCCATTACAATGCAATCTGCAGAGACTGAGTTGCAAAAGACAATAGAACTACGCGCATTGGAGTGCGGAAATTGTAGCTCCAAAACCGGATCTCGACGCCAGAGCGAAAAAAAAAGATTTTGAAGCACTTTTTAAAAAGATTTTTAGAAGGAAAATCACTAGCGCCTAAATGAAGAAAATCTGCTGACAAATCACTGTCGCAGCCTTCATGCAGCCACTCCAATACGATTTACGAAGTCCGGCTGCAAAAGACAATAGTATTACGTATGCAGCCAAAGCAGGAAGCAACCTTGCAATCCCATTTACATTGCGGGAAGGATACTACAGTTGCAAATCACAATGGAATTCCATTGGCAACTCATCCCTCAGCGCCACTTGCAATCCCATTTACATTGCGGGAACGATCCTACAGTTGCAATTCACAATGGAATTCTGTCGACCGCACATAGACGAAACACAGTTGAAACCCCATTTACAATGCGGAACCGATCCGAGAATGATCCGAGCATGATCCGACCATGATCCGAGCATGATCCGACCACACACGAGACCGTCTCGCACCCGTCGCACCGCAGAGGTAGATCATCGAGGTTCGGGGACAGACTTTGTATGGAAAAACATAGGGTTTCGTGCATCTGCTATCTCTCAAAAACGCATTTCGTGCGAGACTTCCTTCAAAACTCCATCGGCAACTCATCCGGCAGCAACACTTGCAATCCCATTTGCATTGCGGGAACAATCAATGCCCTAACTAACTCTTGCTTTAATTAACCCTTTCCCTGACGAACTCTTTCTTTGCTAACTCTTTCTTTGACTACCTCATATATCCTGACTAACTCTGTCTTTGACAAACTCTTTCCCTGACTAACTGTTTCTTTGACTAACTCTTTCTTTGACTAACTGTTTCCCTGACTAACTGTTTGGAAGGATACTACAGTTGCAAATCACAATGGAATTCCATTGGCAACTCATCCACCAGCGCCACTTGCAATCCCATTTACATTGCGGGAACGATCCTACAGTTGCAATTCACAATGGAATTCTGTCGACCGCACATAGACGAAACACAGTTGAAACCCCATTTACAATGTGGAACCGATCCGAGACCGATCCGACCATGATCCGAGGATGATCCGACCACACACGAGACCGTCTCGCACCCGTCGCACCGCAGAGGTAGATCATCGAGGTTCGGGGACAGACTTTGTATGGAAAAACATAGGGTTTCGTGCATCTGCTATCTCTCAAAAACGCATTTCGTGCGAGACTTCCTCCAAAACTCCATCGGCAACTCCTCCACCAGCACCACTTGCAATGCCATTTACATTCAGGGAACAATTTCTTTGCTAACTCTTTCTGTGACTAACTCTTTCCCTCACTAACTCTTTCTTTGACTAACTCTTTCCCTGACTAACTGTTTCTTTGACTACCTCTTTGTTTGACTAACTCTTTCCCTCACTAACTCTTTCTTTGACTAACTCTTTCCCTCACTAACTCTTTCTTTGACTAACTCTTTCCCTGACTAACTGTTTCTTTGACTAACTCTTTCTTTGACTAACTCTTTCCCTGATGAACTCTTTCTCTAACTAACTCTTTCTCTCACTAACTCTTTCTCTCACTAACTCTTTCTTTGACTAACTCTTTCCCTGATGAACTCTTTCTCTGACTAACTCTTTCCCTCACTAACTCTTTCTTTGACTAACTCTTTCCCTGACTAACTTTTTCTTTGACTAACTCTTTGTTTGACTAACTCTTTCTTTGACTAACTCTTTCCCTCACTAACTCTTTCTTTGACTAACTCTTTCCCTGACTAACTGTTTCTTTGACTAATTCTTTCTTTGACTAACTCTTTCTTTAACTAACTCTTTCTTTGCTAACTCTTTCCCCTCAATAACATCGTTCTTTGACTTAACGTTTCTTTGCACTCTTTCCCTCAATAACCGTCTTTGCTACTCTTTCCCGGACTAACTCTTTCTTTGACTAACTCTTTCCCTGACTAACTGTTTCTTTGACTAACTCTTTCCCTGACTAACTGTTTCTTTGACTAACTCTTTCTTTGACTAACTCTTTCCCTGACATTCTAAAAGTCCGTAACACGGAAGTTTCTCCCCCTAAACTTCCTTTGATCACATGTAGGGCTAAAATGCAGCAGCGCGCCGCAACAAATTTTGCATCCCTGCACTTTGATAGATATTCCTTTACTTCCTTTGCATCAGTGACGCACGCTTTGAAAGTTGGCTATAGTTGACGCAGGCTTTGGCGTTCTCTGCAATGAGGCAGCTGGGACATTTCGCAGAGAGGTCTTGAGTTTTCAGTATTTTTTGGCAAGCTGCCACTACCACCCGTCTTTGTGCCAATGCCAGGTGCTGTTCTTCTATGGACATTGGCTCATGCACGCAAACAAGTTCCTGTACAGGCAAGGGCTGTGTCAGTCAGGCAATCTCCATTGTAAGCTCTTCCAGAAAAGTTGAGAGGCACATTCACAAGATCCATCACGAGTTCAAGGCAGGGAGAGCTTCAAGACAATCATCCGAACTCGGCAAGGAACCCATCCTGAGTCAGAAGTCATATGAAGTCATGCTACTTTTCTTCTTTGCTCGGAAATTTAACAAACCGCACAACAAGACGCAAGCCGCTTTAAACAAAAGGTATTGAGGGGAATTCGTGTCAGGCGCCAATGGGCCTGGCGGCGATCTACTGCCATCCACTTGAGTTCTTCCTTTCAGATCTGATGCGCGTCCCTCAGACGATTGTTCGGCAAGGGCCAAGCAAAACTCAATGCCTTCTGGACTCGCTTATGGCATGTTACAACATGTTATAAAATATTACTGTATAACATGTTATATTACACATATTTACATATTACATATTACACATAACTAAATGTACAAAATAAATTAATATAATACAGTAATACATGCATGATATAGAATACATACATTAACTATAAAAGATACTCTCTCTCTCTCTGCATATATATATATATAAACATGTATATCTATATCATTATGTATATTATAGTAAACTACATTTGACACTACATGGTGTTGCAGTGTTGCATGTATATATATATATAGATTACATTGCATTACTTTACATCACTTAACTATACATTTACAGTACATTTACATTTATGTTTACATTACTTTACATTACATTACATTACATACAGTGCTTACATTAATTACACTAATATGAACATGCGTTGCATTACATTATATTGCATTACGTTACGTTACGTTCTGTTACACTACATGCATACATATAATTTACATATGTATACAGTATACTGTTTGTAGAATGTATATATATATATATACACATACACATACACGACATACACGACATACACGACATATATATATATATGCAGATATACAGATATACAGATACACAGATACACATACATACATACATGCATGCACGCATGCATGCATACATATATATATATATACTATGCAGCCTTTGACTTTGCAGGCCTTTAGGAGCTGGCTTAGTAGCAGTCCGAACGAACGGCTTCACTGGTGTTGGCACCCCAGCTGGCAGATTGGTAGGATCGGAAAGAGGACCTCACAGTTTCCGTAGTTGGCCCAGGGAGTGGGCTGTAGTATCACGTAGTATTTGTAGTCCTGCTGAGGTGGTGTGGATGGCATTTGCAGTGATGGCCACGCAGACACACCATTGCGGTATTCGATGGCCATGGATTGACCTTTTCTCATTCCAGGTGGAAGTTCTCCTGCTCTTGTTTCACCTTTGGAGAGCTGAATCCTTCTTTCCTTCATTGTTGATCAGTGAGCCACTTTGCAGGCAGAGGCCCAGCCAAACTTCCATGACTTTCATCATGAGCTTAGCCTGCATTTGTGGATTTGGAAGTGGGACCAACGCAACTTTCTGAGAGATGTGTTTGGTTTCGCTGTGGTTCCAAGGAGAAGTTCAATTTCAACTACGGAGCGATGGGATGGCTTGATGACTTGCACGGGACATCCTGGGACTGGAAGAAAGACTTCTGGGGCAGACGAGCACTGCATGACGGGCCGAAGGCAGCGAAGGCTGCATAGGCAAGGCCCCAAGGTTTGAGGGACTTTGAGGGTCATGGAGAAAGATGGAGTAAGCACTTGTTTTGAGCGACAGGGACAGCAGTAGATTCTTGCAAATGATGGAAAAAACATGTGCAATCATTTCCAATGTGCATACAATAAAGAAACATATGGAATATTTGTACGATTCCAGGATAGTGTGGTGATGCGTGGTGCATTTCACTGTGCAGCCGCAGGCGAGCCAAGCAAGCGCTTTCTGCCTGAGTGCACTTTTTGAGACGTTTTGCTGAATTAACGACTGGCCCAAGGCCTGAGCACTGGAGAATCCCTGTGGAACTTCTCCCTGGGCTTGCAATGCATTGCAATGCTTGCCCTGCCAAGCTTGCATTTGCACAGATAATGCAGCACCCAACCACGAAGCAAGCGGATGTAAGTGCACACAAGTGCACTTCTCTTTGACTCAATGATACCAAAACAAATACACCAGGTTACTGTACCAGATTCCGCCACAAGTTTTTCACTGCCATCAGGCTTTGGAGCCTTGTAGGTGCCTGGCTGTAGATGCAGCGACGGATCCAACTTTCCGAAGAGGTCCAAAGTTGGGACAGTCATTCGATGCTCGAAGCAGCGAAGAAAAAAAAGGTGATGCATTCGCCTCATTCGCCTCTGTCAAATCATACATTTGCAGGCCACCGTCAGGCAGGAAGAAAGAAGAGGTGTGACAGAATACCAATTATACAGATACAATCAGATACTAAAATTGTCATACTTAATAATCAGATACTATAATAATCAGATAATAATCAGATACATAAGTCATCAGGATATAAAATCGTTCCATGGAGAAACCATTCAGATGAGGTCGAGTCCGTTCAGTGCATGAAGGAGTTTACTCTGCCTTGGCCTCAGATTGAAGAATCGCTTGAACAGTCTCAATGTAGATTTGACGAGCACACTGCTCAGAGTAATTACCCACAAACCATCACACCATCACAAACCTCAGAAATCAGACTGTTCAGCCAATCAGGTTGACGTTGCCGGTGGAGGCATCAAGGCAAGAATTTTGGATCCAAACGTGGATAGCTGGCCTAGCCGGCATAGCCGGTTCATGCTGGTTGCAAGATGTTAGGAAGATACTTCAGTTCTATTTCAAGACTTAGATTCTATTGGATGGGGAAGATGCTGTCCGTCATTTTCTAACTCTTGCCTTGCTTCATCCTCTTCGCCAGGTGGGTCTGAACTCAGTTACCCCTTGCTCAGAAGAGAAACTTGAAAAGGCCCGAAAGAGTGCAATAGCCCAGGAGCCAAAGCCTTTACTATTATATAATTATTCATAGTTGTTCAATGTTGTTCACTATTATTCTCTTAAATCACTTTGGAATGGGCAAACATTGTGCTGTGAATGTCCGGGCCTTTCTCATCATGACGACAACATGCAAGCATGATGGTTGCAGTCTTCCCCTACTTTTACAAGCCTGCCTTCGGGATAAATGGGGAAACATGTGCAGACCACATTTGGAAGTATTTGGACACATGCAATTTGGTTTCTTAGAATCTGATTTGCATGCATTTAGTTTGCTGTCACCCGCGCCAAATTACACCAACTGCCTCTTGTGCAAGTCAGAAACAGCCCACAGTGGCTAAACTGTTCTTTGACTTTCGTTTACTTAGACACATTTTAACTCAATGTAGACTTCGCATGACGCCGTCTCCCGTCAGGTGGTCTTGTCCAAGAAAGCGCTTGTATGGCATTTGGATGCATGGTCAGGGTGGCGACCCTAATTCGCGGCCAGAAGTCGACACAGAATGTGATTCTGCATGTTCTATGACCAGAGTGTCCGCGATAGGATGGGCACGGGCACATTTCTCATGACTTGTGGTGTTGGTCCATTGGTTTGTTGGACCTATTGCTTGGCACATTCTTGGAACGTGCAAGCAGCAGTAGGATGGCAAAAAACGTTTGTTGCATGTTCCCCCTGTTGCTCTGCTGAGACAACCCCAGACAAACGCCAAGATGCAATAGAACGTGTTTGTCTAAGTTGACTGCTTGACTCTGCCAAGTGTAGGTACAAGACTCGCAATGCAGTGGCTTGGAAGCAGTGTATGTACACGTATGTGAATACCTCTGATCTTCGCGTTGCACTTCCTTTGTGACCGGGTTTAACCCAGTGAATGCCAGTTCCATTTTCCTTAACCTCAAACCTCGAAAGCTCTTAAAACATCTTACTGTATGATATCGTTTGAACACAGACAAAACATCAGCGATGCTGGCTGTGGGCGTCAAGATTGTGTTCAGGCACAACCTCAGCTTCGCCCTGAGAGGCATGCCAAAGATGCAAGATGTCGCAAGATGTCGCAAGATGTCGCAAGATGTCGGAACGAACTCATGTTGGACCATGTTGGTAAGTAAAAGGATGACCCAAAACATTGGCGATAGATTGTGAACATTTGTGAAGTTGTGAACCGCTGCAAAGTTCAATCCTTTGAAGCGGAAGACTTGTAACTTGTATCACACGACGTGTTGTCAAACCAGTCGACCCGTGATCATCTGAAGTCAGAATGGTTCTCTGCACTTGCAGGTGGGCATCGGTTGGCCGCAAGTGCAACAGAACGCCTCGGCAAGCCTCTCAGGACAGCATTGAACAGCAGTCCCCAAGCAGATGGGAGTGCAAGAGTGATTGCAGCGGCAAGGTAGGAGAACGTCAGAAACACCGTAGATTGTATAGGCAACGGACTTGTTAATCATGGAAGGTTGGCTCACTTTGAATCGATTGGCTCCTCTGCAGCCTCCCTACGGACTTCATGATAGTTGATGCATTGTAATCATAATGTAATCAATGTATATCAATGTAATCATTATATTTCATCAATTTTTCAATATATTTCTGTCGCAATTTCAATGTATTTCAAACATGACTGGATGGGCACCTACGAGGTCACGACACTCAAGTGACGTTGCTAGTGATCGGCACAAGCCAACCCCTTCTTGGCAGATCCCGACATCACTAGCACATCTGGCTCAGATGTCACAGGGCAGCAGTTTGTGATCGTGGTGGAACATCCACCCTCGCTGTTGAGCTGACGGCGCAAAAACGATCACTCTGCGGGATGGTCTTCCAATTGGGTGTCCCACTGCTGTGTGGCTTTGGCGGAATGATCGGAATGTTTGTTGTGTTTACCACGATTGGACCATGTATGAAGTGTTTTGTTACGATATGTTACGATGCTGTTGTGCAACAGTTTACATGACAACTTGCAACAGGAAGAACCCGTTTTGATTGTCTGCAGGACCAGACTTCAGGGCCACCTTGTCCTTCTGAATGCCGGCTGCCTGTGTACAGTTTTGCGGGCTTGCCCGGATGACCGCAGACGCCAGGCATGGTTGTTGGTGGCAGCGTTGTGCCATATCGCAGGCAATATGCCACCTCTGCCTGCTCTGGCCGAACCACAGGCATCTCGTGAGCTTGATTGATCCACTTTTGGACCTTTTCCAGGCATAGCATGTCCAGTATTTGAGCCTGAGCCATTTGCTTCTGATGCTTTAGAGGTTCTTGCATCATATGATATGTAAAAGACAAAAGGGCTCCCCATTCAAACCACGGTGATACAGTGGCTTGGGTTGGGCAATTTCTGGTTTCGTCTCTACGGGCAACATCGTCTACATTTGATTACTGAATTGATTGGTTTCAGAACAAGAATCACCTGGTCGCTCGCTGTTGTTGATAACGCCTTTTTTTTGTGGTTTTCTGAAGTGAGACCGTTGCCGAAATCGAATCACCCGTTGATCTTCAAGTCCCGCGGCAAACTGAGGATACAACTTCAACCAGAATTTCGAATGCGTCCCGCCCGGCAACTTCATGGGTGAGGATTGGGTGAAGGCATATTGCTCCGAGGTGGGGCAGAAGTATTTTTCTGTTTGGCTGCGGATTGCTTCTCTTTGGACAACTTCTGTTCATGAACTCTGGCTTGAGGTCCTATTGGGCCTATCGGCCTACCGCTGTTGTTGTTTGGGGAGGTTCAGACTGGGTAACAATGGCCTAGTAAGTTGATTCAGCTAGACTAGGGGGAGCCCCACAAGCTTCAACTGCCTTTGACATCACCAAAAGGTCGGTGGGAACGTCACCTTTGAGCACTACGACACTGCAGATTGTGCAGGCGAACCCCGCCACACCGGAGTCTTTCCTTCGGGGTGCAATCTCTGCTCGGATCCAGAATACACGTGTTATGGCGGTGGCCTGCAGAGTCTCCAAATCTCCTGTAGGAGTGCAGCGGTTGCAGCTGCAGCCATGACACCGAGGATTGCAACGTTCATCCTGAGCATCATTGTCAATCTACTTCAATCTACTTTGATTGCTTGAATATGGGCGTGTACCTGTTTCACCGTTTCAACTGGACCTGAACTGCTATCACGGCTGCGAAGCGGGCGTGAAGAGTGAAATTTGCTTTCAGGTCATCTGGAATCCCTGTGTAGCAATACCCATGTCAGGTCAGGAAATGCGCCGCTAGTCATCTTAGTTATACCGTACTCATACCATTTCATGATATTTCATAGTTGCACTACAATCATCATATACTGTACATTAATTGATATTCAATGAGATTCATAGATTTTGGAATACAGTATTTGGTAAATTATGTTCGTTAAAAAACATCCAATTATTGAGCAGTCTTAGGCAACCCAAGTACTGCAGACCATGGAGCTCCAAGAGCTGCATGTCGATCAGGAGCCACACAGACGGGCAGTTCCAACTTGGAATGGTGTGGCGATTGCAAAGGCAATTCCGAAAATGGGCAAATATCATGGCAAATATCATGAAATATCATCAAATATCAGGAATGTCATCATGCTTTGGGCTTTATGAAGTTTGACTTGAAACTGAAACCAGTCAAAGTCATTCAAAGTCGCCATTCCTGCCACAAGCCAATATCATACCTCCAGCGGCCGGAGAGGCGTCTGTTTGAAAAGCCTGAGCCCTAGAGGTTTAACTTTGCTTGAAGACGTTCTGTCAGCTTTGCATCTTCATACCTGTTCTGGAATCTAGGAATATTTGACAATATTTGGCAATTCTCGCTGTTTGACCGCTTTGCCAGGACTTCCAAGAATATATCCATATGATATCTGTATATATGCATCTGTATATATGCATTCTGGTCTATCAGCTCATGTGTCAACTGAAGCCATGGCAGAGTCAGAGTCTATCAAGAAGGCCAACAATGTCCTGCTGAAGGTTATACACTACTGTTAAGGAGGATGTGGCCAAGAGACTGAAGCAGGTCAAAGTGTCATTTGACCAATTCAACATTGAGAATCATTGGGGATCTGGCAAACCAGCATTCATTCTCAGGCCTGCTTAGGCGATGCTTGCAAGATTCAAGACTTGGAGCCTCCCAGTGACCCGCAAGTGGCGAGTCCGACCGTGTGGAGGAGTTGAAGGAGGAGGCTGAAAGTGGACAGGAACACTTCGAGCAGGAGGCCACAACCGCAAAAGTGACCCTAGCAAAATTCGGCTCGGAAGCCAACAAAATTGATGCAATTGCTTTGGGCTATGGAGAACCATCTCTCATCACAGCTTGCAGAGCTAAAGGAAGTGACAGACTGCGAGGTTGCTGGAGATCCCCACCAATTGAGAGTCGACGAGGTGTTGCGCGCTGCAAGCATTTCCAGCTCTTCGTGCCGAGCTGCAAGGGTGGAGGAATATGACAAGTTGACAAAACAGCTCGTCACGAAGTACTTCCAGACATGGTTGGGAGTTTCTGGAGCCTTGATCCTTCAAAATGGACTGCCCATGAATCTCAACAAGATCATTGCTATCCTGGACGAATTCCATGTTGTCCACCAAGTTGGTGAGAAAGCTGAGCAAGGGAGGAAGGAAGAAAATTCATAAAAATGCTGAGCTTGGTGAACGCACGTGCCAAGGATCAGAAGAACAGAGCTGGCAGAATCCTTGAAAAGAGGTGTTTAGTGGCAGGTCTGCTCTGGCACAAACAAAGATTTTGAGAGGGATGCGAAGGAAGTAGCCCTGCACCAGCAGGGGAACTTCATGGAGCGGAGAAGAAGAACAGGGAAGCTGAGCTTCAATACGAGTCCATCAGATGGTTGGAGGAGGTGGCCTACTCCTTCAACAAGCTGGCGATCTCCCAAACCAGCAAGGAGAAGGTCAAAAAGAATGCTGGCGACTTTGACATACTCATTCCACAGATTCCACAGCACAGGGGACGCTAGCCCCCCATGTGAACTTGCCTGGAGAGGAGGCCAATGAGCCCAATGAGTCCAATGCTCTGGCGATCCAAGGTCCTCAAATTGAGCAGATGATTGGACAGATTGAACAGATGATTGCAGTGCAAGTGGCAGTCCACGCTGAGTACTGAGCGCCACCGAGTTGAAAGAAAGCAGTTGGAGCAACAGAACCAAGAGCTGAGATCTGAGTTGGAGCAGCTGACGGCTGGTTCTGAAGCCTCGGCCCCATATTTCAGAGGTTCACAGTGAGTGGACCCTTCCAGCCAAAATGGACTGTATCCAGGTACACTCGTGAGTCACATGCTGTGCTTGGTGTGAGCGAAGCTCCCCTGAGCACCTCCTGAAGCAGAGCTGCCCAGTGCTGTTGGCAGTGTTTATAACTTGGCATAGCCAGGACTGTACAGCAGTTTTCATGTGAGTGCTGGGCAAAGGCATTTCAGGTCCTTTTGAAAGGGAACACCCTTTAGAATTGAATTCTTTGAGATTAGTACAGCAGGGGCACAAGCACTTCCCTGCAAGAAGCAAAAGAAAAAATATGAAAAGAATGAAAAAGACATAATTACACATTGCATACACCCTAAAATGCATGCTGCGTCAATCCAGCGCAGCCCTGCCTGGCCTGGGCACCTGGATCAGGTTCTGGAAGGAATATAAGGAATGGAGGGGTTGAAGGTCTGTTCTAAGCTCTGTGCTTTGGAACATCCGGAAATGTTCCGAGAGGTTCCAGGTGAATCTGGAAGGTCGTTCTGCAAGTCTGCCTACTATTCTGTAACGTTGCGAGATTCTCCAAAATTTCCAACCTAAATTGCTCACAGAAGTTTCAGAAGGTGGACGGTGGTCCAAGATGGTCCGACCAAGGTGAAACTTGTAAGGATCTGACGATCCAGAAGCTTTGGACACTTTTCAAGGAAAGGGGTTCAAGAAGGTTTCCTAGAGGTCCCAAGAAAAGACTGCATCCAACGTTTCCAACTAGGGCAGAAACGGATAGAAACGGCATTTTTAATCATTTTTACGCATTTTTAAAAACGCTCGCAACAAACACAACAGACTGTCAACTATGCTGTCACCAGTTGTCACCTATTGATCTAGACGTGCAGACAGATGAACATGCTCGTGCATTTCCACTGCTGACCTCTCACATGTTTTTTCTTTCTGTAAGTAGCATGTTCAATGCGTTCTGGAAGAGATGGCTTTTGTCAAGGCGAGCTGGACTCTGATTCGGAATGGACGCATGTCCCGGAATGCTGTTAGTGCTCCTGCACTTTAGCAGATTTATCCTGATCTGCCTGTAAATGATCTCACAGATCAGCGGTCAATTTTGCATCGGCTGTCAGCGCGCATCCACAGGATTCCACTTGCAGCTTTCACAGTTTGACATCCCTGGTTCTCGCTTTGCCAGCGCTGATTGTCCGACAGCCATTTAGATTTGTGCATGGCACAACGATTCGTTTCACTCAGAAGCTCTTGGCACAGAGTGAGAGACTCATCGGATCTCAATGGTGGAGGTATAGTTAAGCTATGCTCCGCGAGAAAGCTGCCAAATGAGCTAAAACAGCTGCGGAAGCAGGTGCGTTGGGCAGCTTTGCAGCATGTCTCATACATGTGTGACCATGGAGAATCGCGCGAGAGAGAGAGAGAGGGCTCCATGTAGGGTCACACATATATATATATATACGTAGATTTATATGATGATTAATGGATGAACTTATGTAATTAGTGACACAGCGACACTGACAGCACAAATGGGTATCGCAATCTTCATTGCATCTCATTACGGACCTGGCTGCTACGTGCTGCCTCTAGTGGTCTTAATCATCGCAACTACAGTAATATTATATATATGTATATATATGATATATGTATACATATAAGTAACATTATAGAACAATATGAACAAGGAATGAGTTCCAGAAACTACGTATTTTTCACACCCCGTTGGGCAGGAAGCTCGAGCAATTGGTGGCTATTGCCTGCTATTGCCTGCTATTGC
>CAMXCT020004183.1:0-44108 GCA_947184155.2 Cladocopium goreaui | reverse complement strand
TCGTGGCGGCCGTGGCCCGCAGGCCCGGTCCGTCCCTCAAGACCCTGCTGTTTTGGCATGGCAATCGCGCCGTGTGTGAGCTTTGGCGGCTGGAAGACAGGTCAGACAGCTAGCTTTCTTGTAGGTTCAGAAAGCAACGTTAGGCAGTGGGGGCCGTGGCCCGCAGGCCCCGTCCGTCCCTCAGGGCCCTGCTGTTTCGGTGTGGCGAGCGCGCCGTGTTTGAGCCTTGGCGGCTGGAAGACAGGTCGTGGCGGCCGTGGCCCGCACGCCCGGTCCGTCCTTCAGGGCCCTGCTGTTTGGCTGTGGCGGAGGCGCCGTTTTAGATTAGACAGTTACTTTTCTTGTAAGTTCAGAAAGCAACGTTAGGCAGTGGGGGCCGTGGCCCGCAGGCCCCGTCCGTCCCTCGGGGCCCTGCTGTTTCGGTGTAGCGAGCGCGCCCTGTGTGAGCCTTGGCGGCTGGAAGACAGGTCGTGGCGGCCGTGGCCCGCAGGCCCGGTCCGTCCCTCAGGACCGTGCTGTTTTGGCGTGGCAATCGTGCCGTGTGTGAGCTTTGGCGGCTGGAAGACAGGTCAGGCAGCTTGCTTTCTTGTAGGTTCAGAAAGCAACGTTAGGCAGTGGGGGCCGTGGCCCGCAGGCCCGGTCCGTCCCTCAGGGCCTTGCTGTTTCGGTGTGGCGAGCGCAGCCTTGGCGGCTGGAAGACAGCTAAGAGAGTTGCTTTTCTTGTAGGTTCAGAAGGCCGTGGCCCGCAGGCCCCGTCCGTCCTTCAGGACCGTGCTGTTTTGGCGTGGCAATCGCGCCGTGTGTGAGCTTTGGCGGCTGGAAGACAGGTCAGGCAGCTTCCTTTCTTGTAGGTTCAGAAAGCAACGTTAGGCACTGAGGGCGGTGGCCTGCAGGCCCGGTCCGTCCTTCAGGGCCCTGCTGTTTGGCTGTGGTCAGACAGCTACTTTTCTTGTAGGTTCAGAAAGCAACGTTAGGCAGTGGGGGCCGTGGCCCGCAGGCCCCGTCCGTCAGGGCCCTGCTGTTTCGGTGTGGCGAGCGCGCCCTGTGTGAGCCTTGGCGGCTGGAAGACAGGTCGTGGCGGCCGTGGCCCGCAGGCCAGGTCCGTCCCTCAGGACCCAGCATGCTGTTTTGGCGTGGCAATCGCGCCGTGTGTGAGCTTTGACGGCTGGAAGACAGGTCAGACAGCTAGCTTTCTTGTAGGTTCAGAAAGCAACGTTAGGCAGTGGGGGCCGTGGCCCGCAGACCCGGTCCGTCCCTCAGGGCCCTGCTGTTTCGGTGTGGCGAGCGCGCCGTGTTTGAGCCTTGGCGGCTGGAAGACAGCTAAGAGAGTTAGTTTTCTTGTAGGTGCAGAAAGCAACGTTCGGCACTGGGGGCCGTGGCCCGTAGGCCCGGTCCGTCGCTCAGGGCCTTGCTGTTTGGCTGTGGCGGAGGCGCCGTTTTAGGTCAGACAGCTAGTTTTCTTGTAGGTTCAGAAAGCAACGTTAGGCAGTGGGGGCCGTGGCCCGCAGGCCCCGTCCGTCCCTCAGGGCCCTCCTGTTTCGGTGTGGCGAGCGCGCCCTGTGTGAGCCTTGCCGGCTGGAAGACAGGTCGTGGCGGCCGTGGCCCGCAGGCCCGGTCCGTCCCTCAGGACCGTGTTGTTTTGGCGTGGCAATCGCGCCGTGTGTGAGCTTTGGCGGCTGGAAGACAGGTCAGACAGCTAGCTTTCTTGTAGGTTCAGAAAGCAACGTTAGGCAGTGGGGGCCGTGGCCCGCAGGCCCGGTCCGTCCCTCAGGGCCCTGCTGTTTCGGTGTGGCGAGCGCGCCGTGTTTGAGCCTTGGCGGCTGGAAGACAGCTAAGAGAGTTAGTTTTCTTGTAGGTGCAGAAAGCGACGTTAGGCACTGAGGGCGGTGGCCTGCAGGCCCGGTCTGTCCTTCAGGGCCCTCCTGTTTCGGCGTGGCGAGCGCGCAGGGTTCTGTTGTTTGGTGAAGGCTCCGTTTGTGATCAGTTCTGCACGGGCCATCGGTCGGTGCGACACTGCTTTCCGTTGGGCGTGCGATGCGTTATTTGAATTTGACCGGAAGCTTTTGTTGAATGCACCACTGTGCCGCATGTTGGACATGTGTGCGCAAGTGTACGGCCTGCAAGCAGGCCATTCGCAACGCGAAATTTTTTGCCGCAGCCATCACCGCGGCGGTGATAGACTTGCCCTGTTGCCACAGTGCTTTGCACAGATTTGGCGCAATGCGGGCAGAGGTATGTGTACACCCGCGGCGTCGCTGTGTCGGGCTCCGCAGCAAGCTGCTGGGTCGATGAATGGGCAACACCCGTTCTGGTTTCGTCTGTTCCCATCGACGTTTGTCTAGCCTCGTGGATTTTCTGAATCTCCTTGCAAACGTCTGCTAGGATTGCTTCGTGTCGTTGACGGGATTCGCGTTGGCGCAAGCGGGCCAAGCGTTGATTCGTGCGATGAGCAAGACGACACACGAAGGCAAAGGCTGTGCATGCATTGCATACTTGTGTACCATCCTGCGTATGTTTCCGACTTTGCTGCCAAGCTGTGAACTCTGCTCGTGGCTTGCGTTCGCTGCACTGGGAACATTGCCAACACCCCCGCTGTTTGGTGGTACATTCTCTGCAGCAGCGGCGGTCCGCGTTGCGAGCTTTCCATGCGGCCGGTCCAAATTCGGCTTCCGGTTTTGCAACGCCACATTTGAAACACGGTTTCTTCATTTCACATGTCAAACACACACGGAAAAAACTACATTGCCGTTGGCGGTGCTTTTCCGGAAAATTGGTCTCGACATGCCACAGCTTGCACACGTTGCATTGCCATGGCGTCCCGGCATCTGCGTAATGCTTTGTGCATTCGCGACAAACGCGATCTTTGTCGTCGCGCTTCCACTGGCCAGCGGTGAAAGCTGTAGATGGCTTGCGCTCTGCGCAGGTTGAACACGCGCGTTCTTCACAATATTTGGCCAGCAAGTCCTGCCAATTGATCGGTTCCCTGCGAAGATGTCGGAGCAGCAGGTCCCGCCCTAAACCAATACCTTTCTGGAATGGAGCGGCGTCAAAAGGTCGAAAGATCAGGAGCTTCTCACGGCCTTGCACGCGGGTAACGGCGACGTAGACGGTAAATGGATTTCCCCTTGGCCCTATGCAAAGATCTGTCGTCACGCCTTCCTTGATGGTTTGGCCTTGTGCGACATGCGCTGTGATAGCAAACTGCGGCGCCAGCGGGAATTGTGTGCGTGAGACACGGAGCTTGGGGCTTCGACGTTGCCGGTCCAAGTACCACACGCGTCTACAGGTCACAACTGGGTAGACGTTTGCGTCCGGGACACCGGATATTTGCCACGACGTGGCGGTGTCAAACTTCACGTATACCACGGCCGGCAGGTTGTTGCACACCATTCCTTCGGGTGCAGGTGTCGCATCGGCAATCGCAGACCAACCGACTACATAGCCCTTGGTGCCTTTCAGGATTCCACGCTTGCGGTCTAGGTGGTCTGTGGCCCGAACAGGCATGCCCACGCACAGCGGCAAGACGCCATACAGCCCACCGCATTCCTTGTCGTGTCGCTGCAACCACTGCAATTTCTCGGCCGTCAGATTCGGCTTTTCTTGGAGGACCGCTGCCGAAGCAAGATCGCGTGCTACAAATAAATACGGTAGGTGTCCTCGGGCGTTTGCCCATTGGAGGGCGCGGACCTTGTTGACGTGATATATTATATATATATATGTAATTATAAATACAATAACAATAATATGTAACCCGCCGACCCCTGCCGACGGCAGCGGGAGCGCGTCAGAGAAGAGATTACAAGCAACAAGTGTCGACAAGCAACGAGTGTCGACGAGGACTCAACAAGAGGCAAGAAGTAAGAACGAAGGACACGTGGAAGCTATAGCAGAAGAGGCCTCAGAGCCCTGCTGTTTCGGTGTGGCGGAGGAGCCGTTTCTGGGCTGGGCGGCTGGAAGACAGCTAGACAGCTATATGGGTGCGAGTCAATAATCGGGTATGGATTGCTCCGCGGTGATCCGAACTATGGATCGGGAGTGGTTACATAAGGTACCTGCTCCGTACCCTTTCGTAAGCGCTCATCATAGCATACAAACTGTGCTGATACTCCTACTCTCTCCTACCTGCTATTACTTCTCCTCCTGCTACTGTTGCTGCTAAAACTGTTGCCACTGCTAGTAGAGGGAGCAGTAAAAAAAAACAACACCAGCAGCAGTAGCGGCAATACAAGGAGGAGCTGCAGTAGCAGTAGAAATAGCAGTAGCAGTAACAGTAGTACTAGTAAGAGTCAAAGTAATAACAGTAAAATAATCTAATGGAGTAGTAGTAATAGTAGCAGCAGCAGCAGTAGTAGTAGTAGTAGTAGCAGCAAAAGTAGAAGTAGAAGTACAAGCAGAAGTAGAAGTAGAAGCACAAGTAGCGCAAGAAGCAGCAGCAGAAGTAGTAACAGATTCGGACTTTCATATTGGCACTTGTTGTGGCGTGACTGGGTTCGGATATGGACCAGGCATGGAACGGGTCTGGATCGGGGTATGGATCAGGACACCATGCTTTTTTAGCTCTACACCTGCCAGGCAAAGTAGAAACAGAAGGACTTGTAGTCATAGCACCACTAGAAGTACAATAAGCACCTAGTGGAAGTAGAACCGGTCTTACAAGCCTCCAAGGTGCACTTGCAATATTGCGAGTAGCTAGTCAACTAGTTACATTTGTCCAACAACCGAAGCACACAGAGAACGTGAGCCAGCACCAGCAGCGAGAGCACGACCAGCAGGAGCAGTAGCAGCAGCTCCTGGGAGGATAATCACTAGTAGTGGCGGCGGCAGCAGCAGCGGAGGCAGTGGAGGCAGCAGTAGAAGCAACGGTAGTAGCGATGGGAGTAGCAGTACGACGACCAGAAGCAGTATATATTAGGATAAAAAGCATCGTTAAGGCCAGCATCAGTCTTTCTTCAACGAGAAAGGGGTATGGATCTGGGGTATGGATCAAGGGTATGGATCAAAGTATGGATCGGGGGGTATGGATCGTGTGTAGCTTTGGCGCCTTGTTCCATACCTTGTATTTTGACTCGTACCCATATAGTTTTCTTGTAGGTTCCGGAAGTGACGTATGTGTCAACTCCCCCTCTCTCCCAGGGGTCGGCGGCAGGGGGCGTAGCCCCTTAATATTCTGAAATAGTGAAAGGTTGTTGTGCAGGACTCAGACATTCAAACTCAGCATAGCATTCCCAATCGCAAGCACAATTGCCAATCTATCACACCTTTGTTAGACTTGAGTTGTTTGAGGGGTGGATGTGGTGTGCCTGACTCCGCCTCTTCGCTCTTCGTTGGGATGGCACCTGCAGGGCAGCATGGCCAGCAATTAGAATATGTTGATGTTCAGGCGCTTGCCGATGCTAGAGCTGCAACTAAAATCCTCCAACCCCGTCGAACATCTACACAGAGAAAGAAGGACACAGTTGAAGTGGTGCCATAGTTGAAAGGCTTGAAAGATTTAGTTCCCCACCTGCCAGGTGAGGGTTGTTAGATTTTATCTAAGTTGCCTTCTCCTCCTCCTGCCTGCCTCCTCCTCTCCTCCTCTCCTCCTCCTCTCGTCGTCCTCCTCTCGTTGTCCTCCTCCTCTCGTTGTCCTCCTCGTCTCGTTGTCCTCCTCGTCCTCCTGCTCAACTGCGACTCGCGATCCACAGTGTTCGCTGCCGGACCTCAACCACGACCATCCACGCCCAGTGTTCCCTGCCGGACCTCAACCACGACCATCCACGCCCAGTGTTCCCTGCCGGACCTCAACCACGACCATCCACGCCCAGTGTTCCCTGCCGGCCTCAACCACGACCATCCACGCACAGTGTTCCCTGCCGGACCTCAACCACGACCATCCGTGCCAGTGTTCCCTGCCGGACCTCAACCACGACCATCCCCGCCCAGTGTTCCCTGCCGGACCTCATGTGGGAAGATATGGGACAAAGAATGTGCAGAAGAAAGCTAGAAAGAATGTCAGAAAGAATGTCAGAAGATATGCCAGAAGATATGCCAGATAGAATGCCAAATAGAATGCCAGATAGAATGCCAGATAGAATGCCAGAAGATATGTCAGAATATATGACAGAAGATATGCCAGTTAGAATGCCAGATAATATGCCAGAAGATATGCCAGATAGAATGCCAGAAGATTTGCCAGATAGAATGCCAGAAAATATGCCAGAAGAAATGCCAGATAGATATGCCAGAAGATATGCCAGAAGATATGCCAGAAGATATGCCAGAAGATATGTCAGAATATATGCCAGAAGATATGTCAGATAGAATGCCAGAAGATATGTCAGAATATATGCCAGAAGATATGCCAGATAGAATGCCAGAAGATTTGCCAGATAGAATGCCAGAAGATATGCCAGATATAATGCCAGAAGATCTGCCATATAGAATGCCAGAAGATATGCCAGATAGAATGCCAGATAGAATGCCAGAAGATTTGCCAGATAGAATGCCAGAAGATATGCCAGAAGATATGCCAGATCATATGCCAGAAGATATGCAAGATAGAATGCCAAATAGAATGTCAGAAGATATGTCAGATAGAATGCCAGAAGATTTGCCAGTAAGAAAATGTATAAATGTCATGGTGGGGATCACACGAAGTAAAGTAATTTTCTTGATTCAGCAAAGGCAACACGTCCATCACCCCTGGGCACCAGGGAAGACCAAGGCGGGTGCTTGATCCAGCAGCGGAGGATCGGGCCAATCGAAGAAGATGCTTGTAACAAAGATCAGCACAAATAACAAATATTTGGAGACCATCGCAGAGGTTGGGCTTTGACTTGTAAGCACCAAAGACAGCAGAATTGCTTGGGCAATATATGATTTTGCTAAGTTGGACCTAGCTTCACGCCTGAAGCTCACTGGAATCTTGATAGGACAGGGAAATCCTCGCATGATGCCCGTAGTGAGCGCATGCATCACAAAGCCAACCCATGCAGACACGGCCGGTTTCTTCAAAGCCACAAGGAAGACTGCCACCACCAGCAGTACTGCGCTGTTTGCGAAGCGCACCGTCCCAAATCCCACTGACCGAGCCGACCACGTGGAGTTGCGAAACACAGCACCGGCAGGTCCAACATGTCTAACGGGTGGGACAGGTCCAACAGGCAGCTTGGGACGCGGGTTGACAAAGCACTGAGACGCACCATGGATCCATGTGTTCCACGTCCAGATTGGCAAAGCCAGGCAAAAAACGGCCAAGGGTTTGAAGGCCATCGAGTGCCTGAAAAGCTGGAAGTTTTTGGCTAGACATGGGTCACAATCTGATGATGCTGGTCTTGACATTGCTAGAAGAAAAGCAATGGAAAACGACAGAAACAAATGAAAAACTACAAGTTGACGGCGTTGACGGACCATGAAATCAAGCATTGCGTTGTTCTCACTGTCATCTGTTTGCCTGGGAACACCATTGTAGGAATTAGTCAAAGACAAACTTTGCTTTGCACCGCTCAGCTGGAATCTTGGCTCTAGCAGAATTGCATTCCAATCTGATGCATGTCCCCTCATGATCCTCATGCTTGGGCCAAAGGCTGCAGTTTCACAAGCAAAAACATGGAGAAAACGAAGAAGTCCAACTACAGCTAGACACTGCGGCAGCTTCGGATGCTATGCATCATGAAACCTGATACAGTACATGGAGACAGGAAACTGCTTCCGTTAGCGTCACGATAATTCAACATATGTTGAACCTAGGATACATATCTACTTACAATCTCCCGTTCCATCTTGTGGCCCTGCATCTGGCATGGATAGCCCATGGCCAACTAAGTTCAGTTCTGAGACCGTGTCAACCTCCAACAAAGTGAATCCGGCCCAATGGTCAGCTACCAGCTCACCTACCGGAGGGTAAGCTCGCGTGCTGCAGCATTTCAGATCTGAGCATTTCCAACACCATCAACGCCATGCTAGCACTTGCAAGCACACAAGCACACGTCTACATGCCTGACATCAGCCAGAACATGCCAGAACCCTGACCCCATGTTGCTTTCTCTTTTTAACTCGAGCTGCAATCCCTGAGGATGATGCCAGTAGGGCAAGAATGAACAGCCTCACCTGTGACAAGGTCATACCACCATGGTTTCCCTGTCATTGGGTCGGTGTACACCTCATACAGGCTTCCTGGTTGCTTTGCCTGAAATGCTCTCATGAGCTCGGAATATCTGTCCGTAGCTGCAGCGGTGGCCACATCACTTGAATATTCAGATGGAGCTCCTGATGATGATGGGAAATGATCCGATTCGGTATGCACCCTTCCTACGTCTGCCACTGGATGTTGTGGTTGCCCGCCAAATGCACTGCCAGCAGCTTGTGTGAATGTTGGCTGTCCAACACCCTGTTGCATGCCATGCTGCATAGTTGCAGGGTCTGGCGGCATTTGCCCTTGAGGTTGCCCACCAAATGGGCTGCCAGCAGCTTGTGTGAATGCTGGCTGTCCAACACCCTGTTGCATGCCATTCAGCATGGTCGGGTCCACTGGCATTTGCCCTTGAGGTTGCCCGCCAAATGCACTGCCGGCAGCTTGTGTGAATGTTGGCTGTCCAACACCCTGTTGCATGCCATGCTGCATAGTTGCAGGGTCTGGCGGCATGTGCCTTTGAGGTTGCCCACCAAATGGGCTGCCGGCGGCTTGTATGAATGTTGGCTGTCCAACACCCTGTTGCATGCCATTCAGCATGATCGGGTCCACTGGCATTTGCCCTGGCATTTGCCCTTGAGGTTGCCCGCCAAATGCACTGCCAGCAGCTTGTGTGAATGTTGGCTGTCCAACACCCTGTTGCATGCCATTCAGCATGGTCGGGTCCACTGGCATTTGCCCTTGCGGTTGCCCGCCAAATGGGCTGCCAGCAGCTTGTGTGAATGTTGGCTGTCCAACACCTTGTTGCATGCCATTCAGCATGGTCGGGTCCACTGGCATTTGCCCTTGCGGTTGCCCGCCAAATGGGCTGCCAGCAGCTTGTGTGAATGTTGGCTGTCCAACACCCTGTTGCATGCATTCAGCATGGTCGGGTCCACTGGCATTTGCCCTTGCGGTTGCCCGCCAAATGGGCTGCCAGCAGCTTGTGTGAATGTTGGCTGTCCAACACCCTGTTGCATGCCATTCAGCATGGTCGGGTCCACTGGCATTTGCCCTTGCGGTTGCCCGCCAAATGGGCTGCCAGCAGCTTGTGTGAATGTTGGCTGTCCAACACCCTGTTGCATGCCATTCAGCATGGTCGGGTCCACTGGCATTTGCCCTGGCATTTGCCCTTGAGGTTGCACGCCTACTGCACTGCCAGCATTTTGTGTGAATGTTGGCTGTCCAACACCCTGTTGCATGCCATGCTGCATAGTTGCAGGGTCTGGCGGCATTTCCCCTTGAGGTTGCCAACCAAATGGGCTGCCAGCAGCTTGTGTGAATGTTGACTGTCCAACACCCTGTTGCATGCCATTCAGCATGGTCGGGTCCACTGGCATTTGCCCTTGAGGTTGCCCGCCAAATGCACTGCCAGCAGCTTGTGCAAACGTCGGCTGTCCAACACCTGATTGCATGCCATTCTGCATAGTTGCAGGGTCTGGCGGCATTTGCCTTTGAGGTTGCCCACCAAATGGGCTGCCAGCAGCTTGTGTGAATGTTGACTGTCCAACACCCTGTTGCATGCCATTCAGCATGGTCGGGTCCACTGGCATTTGCCCTTGAGGTTGCCCGCCAAACGCGCTGCCAGTAGCTTGTGCAAACGTCGGCTGTCCAACACCTGATTGCATGCCATTCTGCATATTTGAAGGGTCTGGCGGCATTTGACTTTGGGGATGGCCGCAAGTGGCACTTTGTGGTTGTTCCGTCACATTGGGCTCTGTAGGATGCTGTCGCTCTCTGTGATTGCTGTCCTGCCAGGTTGGACTTTATGTTTAAATGTGCCGAATATGCAGATAAGGTTTAGGCAGGTTGGACTATGTATAGCTACTATTCTTGGTTTGGGTATGCAGCGATGCACTCTGTCCAACTGCTGGAGAAAATCTTGAGAGTTTGATGACCATTCCAATCCATTGCATGTGACTGTGTGTCTCTGTGTGTCTCTGTGTGTGTGTGCGTGTGTTTCTGTGTGTCTGTGTGTCTCTGTGTGTCTCTGTGTGTCTCTGTGTGTCTCTGTGTGTCTCTGTGTGTCTCTGTCTGTGTGTGTGTGTCTCTGTGTGTGTCTCTGTCTGTGTCTCTGTCTGTGTCTCTGTCTGTGTCTGTGTCTGTGTCTGTGTGTGTGTCTGTGTCTGTGTCTGTGTCTGTGTGGGTGGCTGCGCGCGCGTGTGTTTGTGTTTGTGTTTGTGTGTGTGTGTGGGGGTGTGTGGATGGGTGGTGGGTGGGACGCAGGTTCCACTGGCAGCATTGTGCATACAGAGAGGCCTGAACTGAGTAGTGGACAATGATCTCTGAACCTCTTGCCAACGGATAATTAACTTCATGTCTCAGCCTCCCCTGGCTCCGAATCATCAGGATCATGCCGCTGATGTGGTCGAACATCAACCTGTGGGCAGAGATGCACTTTTACACATCTGCTTATGTGGTCCCCTGGGACTTAAATTTTGACCCATACCTTATCTGGTTTGAGGATTCCGCATTGCATTAAGCATTGAGTTTAAATGGACATCCATCACGTTACACCTTTGTCACCCGCAAACTACACAGCAAGACTAGCTATCACTTGGTCAAAACCAACCCAGACAAAATATCAAAACGAGTTGTTTGGTGAAACACTTGACTCGGTATATCTCGGCATGACGGCATGATGTTATTTTTTGTGGGTCTCTGACCTGAAAGGCAAAAACTTTGCCGTGAAACCTTGAACTCTGAATCCTAAATTCAATCCCTTAAATCGCTCAAATAATCATAAATCGATGACGACTATAATGACTTGTATAAACTGTATAAAGCTACAGAAAAGAAAAGTTCTTTCGCATCGGAAATTCCGCGCATCCATACTTCGGTATGTGTGCTTATGTTTGCTTCCACAGGCAATCGGTATGTGTGCTTATGTTTGCTTCCACAGGCAATCGGTATGTGTGCTTATGTTTGCTTCCACAGGCAAACGTCTGGGCTGGGGCCATGTTGAACCAATCTTAATCAGCCCAGCCTTCCGACAATGCCAACGCCACATACATCTGGAAGGTCCCAAGTCTGATACCGCTGCTGCGTAGAATTTTCAAGGTTGGGACCGTTGTACAAATGGCTATAGTGCTTCGGACCTCCAAGGTGATTGGCCCACATGCCATGCTGATTGGGACAAATCTGGCATGAATGCTCACTGATGCCATGGGCTTCAAGAAGCTCCACCAAGCGTTCAGCAGACTTTTTGATCACAGTCCTCCAACGCGGTTTGCCTCCATTGGTTGTAGGCCATTTGTCCGTCCAATGCTCCCACTGCAGATCATCATTCATTGGGCAAGCGAGTTGGGTACCCACGCAGTACCATTCTTCTGCAGGGTTGGCTGCATTAGTCCAAAATAATCAAGAAATTCAAATCTCTGCCGAATGACTGAAATAAACTGTTCATGGTGATGGAGTTTGCTGGAGATTGTGTTTGCGTCAAACCTTTCGCACTGCTTACGAAACCCAAGGAAAGTCTTACGACTAGATGGAATTTATGCCAGCCCAAGACTAAACAAGTATATAAAGGGGAATTTAGAACGCTGCTCAGATGGGACCACTTAGTGATGGTGGTGATGAACACCCTTGTGATGAGCCTACCTGTTCTCACAGACGACACTACCGATGATTCAGTTAGTCCATCCATGTCCATCCCGAGCCATAGTTTTGACACTGCCCGGCCTATTGTTGGAAGGTCCTGTGCTTTGCGGACTTGGATTCCTATAAATGAAGGCCGCCGTTTCACTCTCACCTCGCCAGTGAGGTAGTTGATGATCACTTGTCCTAAGACAAAGGTCCAAGAGTGCTCATACTGCCTCTGTAACTCCTTGCTGTCTTTGCACCTGACTCTGTCCTTGGACAGTTTCTCCGCCAGATATTTGAAGTGGTTTACGCCACACACGTGAAGTACATAGCCAGCCCTGCCATCTTGTCCAGGACAAACGTTACACACTGGCGAAATTCCGAAGGCACTGAGGAGTTCGAATACAAATTTCGATGCATCTTGAAAGCGCTTGGCATACATATCTCTGCTTGTTGGGGTTCCCTCTTTAGGCGCCTCGATCAAGCACCAATTGCAATCTTTGGAAACGTCTGTGAAAAATCTTCTGATGGTGTTCTCAAATAGTGGGTTCCTCAGCTCTTCAAAATACTCCTCCAAGTTTTCGTGGGGGATGCTTTGCTCTGGGCCCGCCATTGACACCATCCACACGGGATGACAGGATCTACGTCTCGGAACCAGAGGCTACGGCGGACACAGTCGCAATTCAGTTCCCCTGAGCTCAGCCTCTTCAATTCCTCCTGCTGAACCACCAAATTTTCATTCCGCTCTCTCTCTCTCTCTCTGTCTCGCTTTCTCCCTCTTTAAATTCGAGGCCCAAAAGTTCAAAAACATGTATTGTATTTCGCACAATCTGGGACTTCAGCAGAAGATTCCCCAACAGGACACGGCGTCACGCAACGTCATAACAAACCATAATCAAAAATCCAGACGTATTTCCAACTGTATATCCTTCTATCTTTCTGTCAAGTCATTAAGCAATTGGCTCTTCCGACTGTCACGACATGTCACGACAGTCCGCCTTTCCAGGTGACCAACAACACCAGATCTGCTGACTTTAAAAGCGGCAGCTGCGCTCGCAGCACGCTGCCAGATCCCACCTGCAAGTTGGCACACTTCCCATCATCCCACAGACTGAAGGATCTTCAGGAGATGGAACCCGTTGTTGTCATTTGTTGTCATGAGATTAATGCAGTTTGATTATCATGCACGTCCTACATATGATTTTCCATCAGTTTCTCAGTTCGAGGATCACTTCAATGACCACGCCTTCCCAGTGAGGAGCACGACACGCTTCGTCCAACTCCCAAGCCTAGTCAGGTGAAATCTGCAGCGTTTCTAAAGTGGCCTCAAGACTTGGATTGAGTGTGGAAGGTCCTCTTCATGATGGCATGGTAAGATCTCGTATTATAACGAATATACACATATACAATCATATATATACTTATTTATTTATTTATTTAGTTATTTATATACATATGATACACATTGACATGTATCATCATGTATCTATACGTATGTCCTATTGTAGATACATACCAGACCATACCTATATATCAGTGATGCATCTCTGTGCGTGCATCTGAGACGTCACTGTGAGCCTCTTCCATGCGAGCGGTCCAACCATCGTGGCCAAGCAACTGCGGTTCCTGAGGCTTGGGGCGAGCTGCTTGGCTCCAGTAAACTGTGCGCGGGGCGACCCCCATGCTGTGCACAATTTGCAGCCCTTCCATTGGGAACCCAAGGAGATCTAAGGCCCCCTCTGTGGACTGATCAGTGTCCTGGCACAGGCACCAGAAAAATCATCGAAGAGACGCTGATGATCAAAAAATGATTGCCTCAAAAGGGCAATCAAAGTATGAAAAATGTGATGTTCAGTGATTTTTTATATTTTCATATATTTTCCATGCAAAATTAGAATGTCATCACCTTGTGTTGACTTTTGCGTCTTAGCCAAGGAAGCAGCATCATGATTGCTTGTCCATTCACTTGGGATGAATCGAGGTAAGGGCCCAGCTTTGCCCAAAGCATGGCAGAGTTGAAGGACTGAGCAGGCTGGACATTCTTCACGTCAACATCATACTCATACCGCCCATCCAGAATTAATCATTCATGTAGCAGAATTGCGACTAGCATGCTTTAAAAACTGAAACCGGCTGTCAATGGCAAATCACAACCAGCAAATGATGGCAAGCAGCAATGCCTTCGGATCGTCATCATAGGAAACTGATGCATCCCAGACCTAAGGAGCCATAGAACCCTTGGACCGACTTTTGGACGGCCACAAAGCGCATGATCACTGCACCTATACCCGCAGCTTTTCCACCAGTTCCCGGCATTGCTGTGTCTGGGCTCCACATGCGCTGGTCTCAGCAGTGGGCGAAAATCTCAGATCATCTCTGGACAAACCTCAAAAATCCTCAAACGAGGACCTCGGCCGCTTCACCACGTGCACAAGCGAAAGATGGGGATCCTTTTGGCGTAGAATGTGCGTCCAGCAGTTGCTTCTCCTCGGCAACAGGCAATAGCTGGCCAGTGGGACATGATGGGAAGTTGGGAAGTGCTGGCAGTGGTAGGCCAGTTCACCTCATGGCTCTTGAGCCTGGTAAGCATAGACATCATTATACCGTACCATATTATGCCATAAATACCACCAAACATCATGGTTCATATGATTTCACCATACTATACCATACTTGAGGGGTCAGCTGCATCACAAAGCCTGCTCCAGCCCCAACTTTGCGTCCTGGGCCGTGAAATTCCAGGAGAAAAGGTCCAGGTCTTGCTGCAAATGATCGAAATTGGATGACTTCGTGACTGCTGGAATGCCTGGCGCCCCAAAGGTGTCAAAGCTCACAGCAATCTCGTCAAATTGGGCACAACGAATGGGTAAAAAGAAGGAAACCGAAGGAATAAAAAGCCAAAAACACCATTGATAAAATATCTAACCGAACATAGCAAAGCGAAACTCATCACACGTGCTCCACAGTCCAAAGTCTCACTCTTGCCAAATACGGTAAGCTGAAAGCTGTGAATTCTCAACCCCTTGTAGCGCACATGAGACCTATTTAGGGCCTTAGGGTGCCACAAGGGCCATTTACAAACACAACCGCTTCCACAACATCGGCGCGCCTTGGGAGACAACCCACTTCAGGGCCACCTGCACCGCAGATTTGTTGTGAGCCTTTCCAATGCTGGTGGTGAGGTTCCCGCTGACGATCTCTGAACCTGAGCTCCCAGTACATGTACCAGCAGCAACTATGGGGGCAAGCAGCCGCCTATCTGGAAGTGGGATAAGAAAGCACAACCGCATGTCGCTTTTGCGGCAAGTCTACCCAAGCATCAAGTCAAGTGGCTAGCGTGGTGGGTCACGGAATTCGCCAAGACTGAATATGCTTGCAGCTGGATACCCTTGGCTCTGTGGTAGGAGACAAAGCCGCTCGGATCGGTGCCCATGCCCAAGTGAAACTGCACCTGGAGGCGTCAACTTGCGAACTGGTGGGCAGCACATGGCAGCACCAAATTGCCATGAGGCACGAATGATCAGACAATGGTCATTAAAAGAGCATGAGCTGCCTTTAAATTGCATGAAATGCATACATTTCCCCCCTTTGTTTGAAGGGCTTCCAGTATTTTGTCTGCGGCCTCCATGTGGACAAATTCCATCAATTTCCTACATATTTCATCCTTTGTCGATAGGTTTCTTGCGGTTTCTTGCCTGGTTGACCATGGGCATCGTCAAGTTGTCCATGGCCTCCAGGCACTGGTAGCAGCTGGGGCAGTAGTTCGACACGCCAATGGCTCGGGCCTTGCCCTCGGTGTAAAATTCGGTCATTGCCTTCCACTGGGCCCTGACCATCTGGCACCCTCCAGACCAGTTGTTGCAAGACCGTGTGATCATTGAGGAAATGGGTGGAAAGTGCACAATCACCAGGTCCACATAAGAGAGATTCAGCAACTTCAAATCAGTTTCGAGGTCTTTCTTGGTGCCAGCATAGCAATCAAACACGTTTTTCATGGACGGATCCAAGCCGCAGCCAGGCACTTTGGTTTCAACAAAAATCGATTCGCGAGGGTGACCAGAATCTGCAATAGCCTTGCCGACACCATCCTGTAGGGTTTCATGAACGTAAGTGGAAGTTAATGATGTTAATGGAAGTGAGAAGTGATTCCTCACTTGAATATCTGAACATCCATTGTGAAATATGTGACTAGAAAAATGCCTCTGTAAAATTAAAATGCGACTGTATGCGACCGTGCATGAAAACCTCATAAGGCACATCATAGGACAAGATCCTGATTGTGGTAGTCCAACGCTGTATCAACCATGCTAAATCCTGCTTTCAAGGCAGAAGTAATGGAGCTGTACGCTTCTGAGCTATTGTACCTTGGCTGAGGCTCAGAGGCTAACAAATCCAAATTCAGAGCTGGAAACAGCTTCATAAGAGCTTTCCCATGTTCTCTGAAAGGTCTGAAAGGATGCCCTGTGGAATGCAACCTCCCGTGACAGTGAAACAATGTTCTATCATGGTCTACCATAGTTGTTCCAGGGTACTGCCAAGTGCCTGCTGCCATCATTGGCATCTCCACACCATTTCGTAGCTTCACCACGTATTTAGTTGTTGGCACTGGCACAGCGGTGGCCACAGCCGCGAGGGCCAAAATTCGAATCATGGCAAGCACACAGGGGCCAGGCATTAACAACGCGCTGTGAGAGGAACAGCTTCAGAATGCAATGCAACATAGTGCAACGGTATGCAATCAGCAGAGAGTGAACAGCAAAGAGTGACACAGCCTGTAGATCACAAGAAACACAGCTGTCAATCTCCACCGTCAAGACATGTGCCAACTGCATTGAGCAAAACTCTGCATTGGGTGCAGCTGTTGGGGTGTTCACAAACCGGCCGTCTTTGGGAAATATGACGGCTTTGACATCATGCATGTAGCTGGCGGAGTGTATCGGACAGAACCAAATTTGCCTCGAACTCAGCCTCTGGCCCTTCCCAACTGGATCCGAGACAGGCGGGAAACCTACGAATTCAGCTGTCTCTCAGCCAACACAGAGATTGCCTTCTTGCATCGGCTTCAAGGGGCTGAAGTCAAGACCCCAAGACAGCAGGGATTCAATCTCATGCCTCGTCTTGACAGCTTCCAAGGACAGCTGGGATTGCTGAAAGCAGAGCTGCACTCTGCAGCATGCCACGCTCAGTCTGTAGGTTTTGATATCCGCTGGCATTCTTTGTTCAATTAAATGCCCGGAGTTTAGGATGGAAGAAAGAAATTGGCCCATACAAGGTGGATTGATGTGGAATTAATCAACATTAATCAATGTGATCTAACCTGGCAACACAGCTGATTCAGACAAGCTAATTATCTTCAAAAGCAGCTGCTTTTCAACTTTCAAGCCAATTTGGTTGAACAAGTGATCACAAACTGTCACTGTTTTGACTTTTAGGACTTGGAATGCCATAATGATGCTGCTTCATGAGCCAAGATTCCGCATCCAGCACAATGTGCATAAAGACTCATCAATGTGCTGTTCAAGCTATTCATCTTCTCGCTGCATGCAGAATGCAAACCCGCCAGCACAGGAGCAATTTCAAAACTTGATGGTCATAAATAAAATTCTTCATTCTTCCTCTTGATGGATTGCTGTGCTGGATGGACAAGCATTGCCAAATATTGCCAACCTGCTCCCCATCGCCAGGGACGCTGGCCAGCAGCACCTGCTGCCGATTCCAAGGTCAATTCCTATCATGACAAATCGTACATGTTCATCCGCACTTGTTCCCTACACTGGATGACTCTGACCAGGATCCACATCTGATTTCCGGAGCCTTGAAGCGCTCAAGTTGGAAGGCAGACTCCAACTCTTCCAGGCCTTGCTGTCAGAATCCATCCCCGCAACGGCAACCGTTGGCTGCGCCACTTGGGGCGTGGACTGCTTGACGAAACCTCGAAGCGCAGCAAGGTTCGAATGGCAACAGGGCCAGACCTCAGTCTCTGGTGACACAAGCCGGGGCATACCGGAACTGAGTAGATATATGTATAGATATCCCAGAAAATCCCAATCACTCATTTTACCCCTGGGTTACAGTAAGTTGTGCATTTTTACTACTATGGTGGGTAGATTGAGTCATTTGGCTTTCAGGGTGTATATATATATACACATAGCATATTGCAATTGAACCATTGCACAGAATAGATTGAAAATAACTGAACATACTATGAACATATGCGATATATGTTTTCCAAGCTCCAGACCCAAGTTTCAAATGTCGCTTGCACCTGAGATGTAAAAGTCGAAGAGTCCCAAGGAAGACATGAAAACTGAAAGAGACTGGTTGAAAGCAAGCGTACAGAGGGTCACCAGGTAAGATGATGCAAAGTGTTAACATCATTTAACACCCAGAGCGTCTTTGCACGGCCAAGGACACCGCTGATGCAAATAGTGAGAGATATCTTCAAGGTCCATGTTCAACCTGAGGGTTCCAGATAGTTCCAGCATTTTGTGCTGCTGTACTCATACTAAGAGCGATGAATCGGCGGCACCTTGCAATCTTGTATGCCAACAGGGAACATCAATATCTGAAATGTAATTCAATTCTATGACTGCAGGTTCAAGGGTTTGGCCACAAATAACTTGGCACAGCCAAGTCCAAAAACTGAGCCACCTGCAACTGATCTTCCAAGGTTGCCAGTAGGCTGACACCTCTTGAAGGTGATCGATTTGGAAGAGGCAAACAAATCACAGGAACAACCAGGAAATTCACAAAATTCACTGCGAAGATTGCTTCAGAACATGACATGTGACATTATGTCGGTCATTGCTCCTGCCCTCTTTTGTGTTCACCGCTCACCGTATTCCAACAGCTCGCCCCAGCCTATCCGAAAAACCGCCTGTGAAACGGCAAGGTGGGAAGAACTGGTGCACTTCGCAGACACCAGTCACCCACAAGTCACCAACAGCGATCTACCAGGTCTACCAGGTGCCTTCCATCCCAGCAGGAAGAAGACGTCGTAAACATGCGCCAGCAAGTCGGGCCTGCACTTGGCTGACTCGGCTGAGTCAGTCTGGTGACCAACGGCAACGGCTCGACAGGGCCCTTGTTCAGAACTTGGGCTGCCCGCCCCAAGCTGTAGGAGAAAAGCGTCAACACCTTGATTTAGTGACAAATGGTACAATGAATTTACTTGCAAGATACTTGCAAGCATCACCTGCAGTCGCAGGCTCTGCCAAAGGATCATTTCTGAGTTCACTACACATTGATGTGCGAATATTTCCAAGCTATGTCCATCCTGCCAGGAACCCTCCATCTGACCATGTTTCCCTTCCATTTGACCAACCCTCGACGCTCCTCCCGCAAGTGTCGCCAGAGATGTGGCAGGTTTCTTTGCACCAAGCCGGAGAACTGGGAAACCCGCAGCCTGATCCAATGTGACACAAATCAAAACCAGAAAGGATCAGTCTTTACTGCATACTACAAAAACCAATAGAAGGCATTGGAATGGACCAATCAAATGTGAGAAATGGTGAGGAATTGGATAAAACACCATACAGCTGGCGCTGTACGTGTGCACAATTAATCCATAGACACGGTTGGAGCAAATGCACATACACACACAAACACGCATGTATTAATTGATTAGAGTATGTAATCATATGATATCAAATGTATAATTCAGCAATTATGTCATGAATGAATGAATGCTTTCTGAAATAAACAAAATTATTCACCCCGCTTCGCGTGGGGTGGCCGCCCACACCGCAGGTTTATTTCGGTCCGTGAGAGGGGCTAAGGGTGGTTTTCCCCCGTGGGGGCTCCCCAAGCTAAGAATTTTCACTTTCCCCCCCCGTGGGGGCTCCCCAAGCTAGGGAATTTTCACTTTTCCCCCCCGTGGGGGCTCCCCAAGCTAGGGAATTTTCACTTTTCCCCCCCGTGGGGGCTCCCCAAGCTAGGGAATTTTCACTTTTCCCCCCCGTGGGGGCTCCCCAAGCTAGGGAATTTTCACTGTTCCCCGCCGTTTCCCAAGCTAGGGAATTTTCACTTTTCCCCCCCGTGGGGGCTTCCCAAGCTAGGGAATTTTCACTTTTCCCCGCCGTGACAGCTTCCCAAGCTATGGAATTTTCACTTTTCCCTCCCTTGGAGGCTCTCCAAGCTGCGGAATTTCAAATAGCTAGACAACGACGCCTAGATAGTCCCCCAAATCCCGTGTTCTTTGAATGTGTTTCCATGTTTTTGCAATGGTTTCCTTCAAAGCGCTTCAAAGCACGGTACTTTACACTTTTGTCGCCATAAAACCGGTCGAAAACATCATGTTCGACAATGCTTCCAATTCCCTTATCTCCCCAACCGTTGAAAATACCGCTATTTACAGTGTTTTCTTCAATTTTTCCATGTTCCAATGCCGGTAGCCAACTCCAACATATATATAAGAAATCCTTCCAAAACATTGTTTTTGACAGTGTTTTTCCAATGTTTCCAGTCAAACAGACGGTAATTTACACGTTTTTTGCCATAAAGGCAGTAAATCCTTCCAAAACATTGCTTTTGACAGTGTTTTTGTAATGTTTCCAGTCAAGCATACGGTAATTTACACGTTTTTTGCTATAACGTCAGTCCAAAACACTTGTTTTTGCAGTGTTTTCAATGCTCTGGCATCCAAAAACCCTGCAAAATCTTGCTATGTACAATGTTTTTTTCATTTTTGGCCGTTTTTCCATTGCCGGAAAGCTACCAAAATGACCCAAAATTCCATTTCAATACCCTCTTGCGCTCAGACACCCAAAAATCCTCGAAAAATGTCGAAAACACCACCGTATTCTGGTCTCGGTGCGAAACCGTTTTTGGCCCCCCCCCCACCCCCAGCTAAAGCTGATATAGCGACTGCTATATTAACAAATGTCATTGAGCATTTAGTGTTGCTGTTTTGCCCCCCAATAAGCACGCCTTCACCGCCAAAGCGGTGTGGGTGGATTTGTTAATGATTATATAATGCATGAATGAATCAAGTGAAAAACACATGTCACAATGTACATAAATATGGTCGTGTATCAAACACCTATAATTACCAAAGAATAAGCATAGGTTCCAAAACAACTCCGGCTAAATGACCGGCATCACAACTTGGAAAAAAAAGTGTTTACTCCATAGCTGCACCAAGCTGGGCTTCCAGCGGCACCAGTGGAACCTGGGCCACCAGCAGTGTCAACTGCAAACAGATTGCACGATCTTTAGGCCACAACCCCTGGAGCAAACACGTAGCGGAAGTGATATCCTGGACAAGGCACTGACAAAACACTGACAAGGCATGGTATAACAATATGAGTCGGTATGGCATAGCCGCCATATGGCGTAGGAATGAGCATCCATGGCCTTCAATTCACACATCCGGGGCCTTCCAATAGCGCGAGGAGCAGCCAAAAAGCCTCCTGAATGGAATCTGCATGTATCAACCTGGGCAGGACGGTCGCAGTGCGCCTTGAGGCTATGGCAGTCTGACAGTTGTGGTTCTTATGCCTTATTGATCCTTATTGGGATTCTTTTGAATTCATCAAAGTTAAAATTTGACATCTTTGCCTCATCAAAATTCGACCAACAATCTCCTGAGAACGTCGCAGGGTAGCTGCCACAAAGTTCATGCCCTGGCAGTAGCCGACGTTGGGCCTTGCCAAACCAGGAAGGTGGCTGCAGCGATTAGCACAGGAAATGGCTTTAACCACTGCACACAGCACACCCATGCACACGCCTTTCAGCCAATCGAAGGGATTCAAAAGAATTCATATCATTTCATATCACTTTGATCTGGCTCTATAGGATTCTGGGGCCCAGACTCTGCCACGACAACTGCCTGCAATACCTCCACATGTTCAGGCCAACATAATCCAACGTATAACATATGACGAAAAGATACGAAAAGAGATTCTACGGATTTCTACGGCATCTCAGATCTCAGCCCGCCTGCGACAGCTCACGTCGACCCACGGCACCTGCAGAACTTTGGACTGCTTTGGCCACGAGCATGGTGATTCTCCGCCAGGCGTTGAACCGTTGGCCTGCCTTCCTCTCCACAGAAACGTTCGTGGGTTGGATATGTCCGATGAACATCGCGTTCAATTTCTGAGATCTTCGATTGGGACCTGAAACGGAACGCGAGATTGATTAGGTCTTGTTTGATGGCTAGCTCTTCTCTTTAGAAATGCAATTCGATGCAATTAAATGTTATTTTTATATTAGTTGCAGTATCATATGTGTGCAGCATAAAGTACAATAGATATTAGAAATCTATATCTATATATAGATAGACATGCATACACAACCATACATATACACATATAATCATATATAATTATATATATGTATATGCACACTATATACACACACTATATACAGATAGATAGCATCTCCATGTCATGGCCGTCGCTTGAGCTTCCAGGCAGCGGCTGCTGAAGGAGGGCATTGAAGGCGTCTTCCGAGCTTTGGACGCCCAGCTTCCGGCACCAGCCGGCTTCAAGGGCTTCAACCTGCAGCGTTTAACACCGGGGAAAACAGACTCGGAAGATGAGTCCAACATACTCCAACATACTCTAACTATTTCAATATATCTTGATAACATCATTTATAATATTCATAAAATATCAATGACTTTCTGATGAAGGAGAATGCCAATGCATCTAAGATGCTGCAGTCAGCTGCCTCCACAATTTCAAGCGCTGCTGTCTCACCACCCCACCTGACAGTGTCTGGTTGGAGCTTGAAAGATTTGATCTATGACGTTCGAGTTCATCATACAACACATGCACTCTCAACAACGCGTTCTTTTCAAAGTATTTTTGCACAATTTTGCACAGGTGTTCAAGATATATCTTTCATATTGTGTCGCTTGTACCTTCTAAACCTTTGCAAATTGACCCGAGGCATCTGCCATTGAGCACACACAGCTCCAGCCATCTTTGTTCTGCAGACAGTCTGTGCCAACATGTGCCTTAGGACACTGCGCGAGATACTGGAACAGTGTTTGAACATGATGAAAAGCACTAGCAGCTTTCCAGCTGTGTCCTGCTCGCATTGTAAACAGCCAAGGGGTGTGGATCTCACAACGCGAACTGATACGCGCTCTTAGCACACGGCAGGCTGTGCGCGCTTGCACAGCATCTACAAGTGAGGTCCAAGAGAAAAGGTGTGGACAAAGCAACCTCAGTAGTTTAACAAAAGTTGCCTTCCCAGACACTATCCCTCTCCCCAACTCTACGACATCGGCATGAATAATCATAGATGAATGGTATGAATCGTCAAACACCCAACGAGGCCCCAGCCGCTGGTCCAAAAGCTGCACAAAGGACCAGCCGTTTCTCTTCTTCTGCACAGGTGAGATGGGCACCGGCTCGGACACTTTCTCCAGGCACGATCCATCCAGAAAATTGACAGCCGCCTGGCACTTGGAGAAATGAATTATTCAAAAACAACGAAGGAAACAGCAAAAGCAAAGGCTGATGATCGGCTGATGCGACATAGCGAAACTTGCCATCCTGCTCTTCATTTGGGCTGGACACTTGTGCTCCTGGACATCGAAAGTGGCACCGGTTGCAACACAGGAGCTCCCTGCAGGTCTCCTTGGCCCATCGGGGCTCCATGTCAAAGGAATCCCATGGCTTCGAGCCCTGAGATCTCCTGGCCCATCTCCACCATCTGGGATATAGTGCGAAGATGTGCCAAGTGCATCCAGTGATAAGATTGGAATAGTTTGGATTTGGATGGATTTGGATTCACATGACAACGCCCCGGTGGCGTATGGAAATTATTTCCGTTGTGGATACCATTGGATATCTATCATAGCCTATCCTGAAAGCCGCGTGTCCGTCAACCTGACCGGAGAGGTTCAAATGCAGATACGGTGCACCATAAGCTAAAGGTAATTGACTGCGCAAATTGGCACAACTTGACTAATATTTGAAGGATTCCTGAGCTGCATGATTTCTACATCTTTCCTCAGATTGTAATTCCTGAACCAAAACAGCAACACCACAAATGACAAATGCAAGGAGGATACTACCCTCAACGGCTGCTGCAACTTCAAATCGTCGGCTGCACGACATGTTTTATCCTCTCATCGACAGCCCAATGACAATTGCTGCAATCCCACTGGATCCCATGCCCACCAATCATTCCAACCTTTTGGTTGCAGCTTGGCTCTGGATCTTGTCACGGACCAAAACCGGTTCCACGATTCTTGGCCGCGTGGTAGGTCTAAGCTGGGAAACCGTTGAGATGGCTTGGGGCAGCTTGCTGCTCTTGCTGTCAGCCGTTTTTGGCAGGAAAGACTTGGATATCTTGGATGACTTGGGAATCTTCTCCATGTCTGGTTGCACTTTACTACACTTTGCTGTGTCGTTTTTTGGCCAATGAAGGACCAACTTGAACAACTCCCCAGGCTTTGCCAAGATGTACGGTGGAATCCCCACTGGCTCAGCTTCGATACTCGTCTTGAAAAACTGGAGCTTCTCTCCAGGAGGCCCTTCGACGCAATTCGAAGAGATTCAGATGAGGCGGCCGGTCCTCTCCCAATTCTTTGGAAACCTTGAATGCCTTGGCCAACTCCACTGCTTTCTGGTCATGCTTGAAAGATTGATTCAAAAGCTTCAAATTATTCAAATGGATGGTCGCTTCTTTTCCCGCACCCCACAAGACAGTTGTCTTCTGGTCGGTGGTTAAATCCAGAATTCCAAGCAAGGCATGAAATGTTGAGATCGGTACATATCCAAGAGCCGCGCACACAACAATGTCAAAATGTCCGGACACGCCGGCCTCTGCCAACTTTTGTCTAGCCCGTTCCTTTCTGGAGCTGGGATCCAAACTGGGATTGACAATCTGGGTCCAATCCAAGCGTAGCGCAGTAATCCTCCCGCGGTCCCCGAGATTTGCCTGGATGTTCTTACGGATAAGCTGAACTGCTTGGTTGGAGGCATCCGTGGCCACGACACTTGCCCCAGCAAGAGATGCAAAGATGGCAGCCAACCCAATGCCAGCACCAAGCTCCAGCACACGCTGATCTGAGAACGTCTTTGAGGCAGCTCGTGCTTCCATCCATCGCATCATCAGGTAGCCAGACTCCCACAGCACCAGCGGCACCCTCTCCGGTTGGTAGATCTGCCATTCATTTTCAGGTATCTCCTGGTAGATTCTCAACAGACCTTCTGCGCTGACAGCTTGCGCAAAAGGCTCTCGCAGCTTCACCAAAACTTCTTTGGAATGCCAGTAGGGGATGTGGAGTTGATTATCTGAATCCATGCTAAGCGAGCAGCATTTTTCGAAGGTAAAGAAGGAGTTCCAGCATCGTTCACCAAACGATCCGTCAAAGATGCAGCACATCTGAAAGACAAAGCAGCCTTTGATCATGCGCTCTCTCCAGGGCAGTGAAGCAGGACACTCAGCCGAGTACCAACATGAAGACAAGGCCGATCCAACCAAAGCTGCATGCCGCACCGTTGCCATGACTGCCACGTATTGAAGTAACAAATCTGTCACGTACATTTTTAGGTCATTTTAGTTCGAATGTAAATGTTAGGAAAGTGATGCTAGTGTATGAAGTTGGTATTGCACTCTGGTCATCTCTGGTCGGTTTTTGAAGTAGACCCCGCGCGGTCTACGCATTCGGGAAAAAATGGGATTGAAAGTTGCGCTGTCTGACCTGAACGCCTGAAAGCATGCTCTAAGACCTTTCGGCTGATAAGTTGAATCTGCGGTTGAAATGCTGCTTTGGTCCAAAGATGTCCAAAAGATTCCCTTTTTTCCAGGGAACTAAGGCTCAGATTGCTAGAAGAAAAGCAATGGAAAACGATAGAAACAAATGAAAAACTACAAGTTGACGGCGTTGACGGACCATGAAACCCAGCATTGCGTTGTTCTCACTTTCATCTGTCTGCCTGGGAACACTATTGTAGTTCTTAGTCAAAGACAAACCAGCTGAATCTTGGCCCTAGCAGAATTGCATTCCAATCTGATGCATGTCCCCTCATGATCCTCATGCTTGGGCCAAAGGCTGCAGTTTCACAAGCAAAAACATGGAACTACAGCTAGACACTGCGGCAGCTTCGGATGCTATGCATCATGAAACCTGATGGAGACAGGAAACTGCTTCCGTTAGCGTCACGATATGCTGAACCTAGGATACATATCTACTTACAATATCTTACAATTTCCCGTTCCATCCTGTGGCCCTGCATCTGGCATGGATAGCCCATGGCCAACTAAGTTCAGTTCTGAGACCGTGTCAACCTCCAACAAAGTGAATCCGGCCCAATAGCTACCAGCTCACCTAGGAGGGTAAGCTCGCGTGCTGTAGCATTTCAGATCTGAGCATTTCCAACACCATCAACGCCTATGCTAGCACTTGCAAGCACACAAGCACACGTCTACATGCCTGACATCAGCCAGAACATGCCAGAACCCTGACCCCATGTTGCTTTCTCTTTTTAACTCGAGCTGCAATCCCTGAGGATGATGCCAGTAGGGCAAGAATGAACAGCCTCACCTGTGACAAGGTCATACCACCATGGTTTCCCTGTCATTGGGTCGGTGCACACCTCATACAGGCTTCCTGGCTGCTTTGCCTGAAATGCTCTCATGAGCTCGGAATATCTCTCCGTAGCTGCAGCGGTGGCCACATCACTTGAACCTTCAGATAGAGCTCCTGATGATGATGGGAAATGATCCGATTCGGTGTGCGCCGGTTGCAACACATCTGGAGCTCCCTGATGCAGGTCTCCTTGGCCCATCTGAGGGGCTCCATGTCAAAGGAATCCCATGGCTTCGAGCCCTGAGACCTCCTGAGTGCCCATCTCCACCTCCATCTGGGATACCTGAGAAGGGGGGACGAAAGCCAGCCCCTAGCCGGAATCTTTTTTGTTCTGCAAACTGTCTTGCTCCGAACCCCAACGGACGCTGCTCTCTGTTGAGCTTCGGATCCATATTTTTTTCAATATGCTTGCCTCTATCTTCCTAGCTTTTTCAAAGCTTTGCCTTTCCTCCATGTCATGCCTTTTTCCCGAATGCGTAGCAAGGGTTCCCGTTTCACTCTGGGGGTCTGGGGGCTGAGGGTGTGTTCGCTCGACGTTGCGGTTACGTTCGCAACATTTCAACCTGTTTTATACACTCCACACTCTACACTCCCAACTTGCCATTTTACACTCTACACTCCACACTTTACACTTTACACTCTACACTCCACACTTTACACTTTACACTTTGCACTGTACACTCCTCACTCCACACTTCACACTCCACACTTTACACTCCACACTCCACACTCTACACTTTACACTCCACATTCCACACTTTACACTCTACACTTTACACTGCACATTCCACACTTTACACTCTACACTTTACACTCTACACTTTGCACTCTATACTCTACACTTTACATTTTACTCCTCGCGCCGCACTCCTCACTCCACACTTTACACTCTACACTCCACACTTTACATTTTACTCCTCGCGCAACACTCCTCACTCCACACTTTACACTCCACACTCCACACTTTACACTCCACACTCTACACTTTGCACTCTACACTCCACGCTCTACACTTTACACTGTACACTCCTCACTTCACACTTTACACTCCACACTTTAGACTCCACACTCTACACTCCACACTTTACACTGTACACTCCCCACTCCACACTTCACACTCCACACTTTACACTCCACACTCCTTACTTTACACCACACACTCCACACTCCACACTCCATACTCCATACTCCACACTCCACACTCTACATTTTCCACTCCACACTCTACAGTTTGCACTTGACACTCCACACTCTACACTTTACACTCTACACTTTACACTCTACACTTTACACTCTACACTTTACACTCTACACTTTACACTCTACACTTTACACTCTACACTTTACACTCTACACTTTACACTCTACACTCCACACTTTGCACTCCTCACTCCTCACTGCACACTTTACACTCCACACTCCACACTTTACACTCCACACTCCACACTCTACATTTTACACTTCTTACACTTTACACTCTACACTCTACACTCCACACTTTACACTTTACACTTTACACTGTACACTCATCACTCCACACTCCACACTCGACACTTTACACTCTACACTGTACACTCTACTAAACTCCACACTTTACACTTTGCACTCCTCACTCTTCACTCCACACTTTACACTCCACACTCCAAACTCCACACTCTACACTTTCCACGCCACACTCCACACTCTACACTTTACACTCCACACTCTACACTTTACACTCTACACTTTACACTTTACACTCCACACTTTACACTCCACACTCTACACTTTCCACTCCACACTCCACACTCCACATTCCACACTCCACACTTTACACTCCACTCTCCACACTCTACACTTTACACTCTACACTTTACACTCTACACTCCAAACTTTACACTTTACACTCCTCACACCACACTCCTCACTCAACACTTTACACTCCACACTCCACAGTCCACACTTGACACTCCACACTCTACAGTTTACACTCTACACTCCACATTTTACACTTTACACTCCTCACTTCACACTTTACACTCCACACTTTACACTCCACGCTCTACACTCTACACTTTACACTCTACACTCCACACTTTACATTTTACACTGTACACTCCTCACTCCACACTTCACACTCCACACTTTACACTCCACACTCCGTACTTTACACCCCACACTCCACACTCCACACTCCTCACCCTACACTCCACACTCCTCACTCCACACTCCTCACTCCACAATCCTCACTCCACACTCCTCACTCCTTATCCACACTTTACACTTTACACTTTACACTCCACACTCCACACTTCAAACTCCACACTCTACACTTTCCACGCCACACTCCACACTCTACACTTGACACTCCACACTCTACACTTTACACTCTACACTTTACACTTTACACTCTACACTTTTCCTCTACCCTTTACACTCTACACTCTACACTCCACACTTTGCACTTTACACTGTACACTCCACACTTTACACTCCTCACTCCACACTCGACACTCTACACTCCATGCTCCTCACTCCACACTCCACACTTTACACTCAACACTCCACACTTTACACTCCACACTCCTTACTTTACACTCCACACTCCACTTTACACTTTCCACTCCACACTCTACACTTTACATTCCACACTTCACACTTTACACTCCACACTTTACACTCCAGGCTCTACACTCTGCACTTTACACTCTACACTCCACACTTTACACTCCTCACTCCTCACTGCACACTTTACACTCCACACTCCACACTTTACACTCCACACTCCACACTCTACATTTTACACTCTACACTTTACACTCTACACTCTACACTCCACACTTTACACTTTACACTTTACACTGTACACTCATCACTCCACACTCCACACTTTACACTCCAGACTCTACACTTTACACTCTACACTTTTCACTCTACACTCCACACCTTACACTTTACACTGTACACCCCTCACTCCACACTGTGTCAAAGATGGTGTGTGACAAAGTGGTGTGTGACAAAGTTGTGTGCGAAAGATGGTGTGTGACAAAGCTGTGTTTGAAAAATGGTCTGTGACAAAGTTGTGTGTGAAAATGGTGGGTGAAAGATAGTGTGTCAAAAAGTCGTGTGTGAAAGATGGTGTGTCACAAAGTAGTGTGTGAATGAGGGCCCATCTCCACCTCCATCTGGGATATAGTGCGAAGTACATCCAGTGATAAGATTGGAATAGTTTGGATTTGGATGGATTTGGATTCACATGACAACGCCCCGGTGGCGTATGGAAATTATTTCCGTTGTGGATACCATTGGATATCTATCATAGCCTATCCTGAAAGCCGCGTGTCAACCTGACAAGAGAGGCGGTTCAAATGCAGATACAGTGCATCAAACATAAGCTAAAGGCAATTGACTGCGCAAATTGGAACAACTTGACTAATATTTGAAGGATTCCTGAGCTGCATGATTTCTACATCTTTCCTCAGATTGTAATTCCAGAACCAAAACAGCAACACCACAAATGCAAGGAGGATACTACCCTCAACGGCTGCTGCAACTTCAAATCGTCGGCTGCACGACATGTTTTATCATCTCATCGACAGCCCAATGACAATTGCTGCAATCCCACTGGATCCCACTGGAATTCAGCATTCAGCGCTCGTATGTACACAACATAGGTGCGAAACTACAGTGAAAGCAAGGGCGGAAATTCAGCTTTGGAAGCACCAAGCAAAACAATTTAGAATTATATCAAGTAATATACTCTATATATATATACTACAGTATAATTATATACAATGCAATTCCCAGCAGTTGCCTCTGCCCACCTCCCTCACAATTGTGAGGTTGCTGCGCGTCTTCCCAGGTTGCCTCGACAAAGGATGGACAACGGCTGCTGCAAAAGGCTGCAAAGTGAGTCCCCAGCACCTCGTCGAGGAGGTGCCATGAGTGAAGGACTGGAGGCAGGGACAAAGGCGGTGAACAGCCTCGAGCCGAGCTTGGCACTGCTACTTGGATCTATTTGGGTCTAGGGTGATCGTGGTGGAAAGTCGGATGGGTCAAATAAGTCAAATGCTTCAAAGATCTTCAAAGTGTGATGACGTGTCATGCATATCATCTGTATATCCATGCTTTCCATAGCACTGAAATTCTGCCGAACCCATCAGAGCCCATGAGAGTCTTCTACTATCTTCTACCTTTTTGTTTTACTTTTGTGAGGCTTGCGCGTTGCTGAGGAAACTGCTGTTGAGCATTGATGGATCCCAGACCGCCAGTAAGCGGCGGCAGGTCAGAGGCCGGGCTTCGAGTGCCTGGTTTTTAGAGAACATCGCTAGGTGAATCAAGCACTCTGAGAGGAATCGGAAACAGAAAACATCAGAAAACTTTGGCATATTTAGACTAGCAATGACTAGCCAACTCAATATCAAATTTGTATGTTTGACAGGGGCTTGTGCCTTGATAGCTGCTGAGTGCCACCAATGCGGTACGCCTCAAGTGCTAAGGCCCAACAAAAAGATCAAAAAGCCCAAATGGGCCAAAACTCCGAAACGCGCAGAGTCACGGAGTATCTCGTGGAGTTCTGGTTGCCCCAATGTTTGGCTGAGGGCATCACAATGTCTTCCGCTGGAGCTTTGCCAGGCCTTTGAAACGTTTTGAAACTAGAAACTACCAGGAAATCTCAGCATGGCGAAGACTTAGAACGAATTGCACCGCGGAGGAATACCTGTGGCTCTGTATAGCAATGACAGCATGATGCAGCAGGATGCAGCACAGGTCTTTTCTGCAGCACATAGAGCTGCGATATCTTGCGTCGGGCTCGCTGTCACCTGGCACTAAGAAATCTAAGAATGTGGCATGAAGTTTCCCTGGTTGCCCTCGCCTAATTCACTTGCCTCAAATGGACCCAGTGATTCCACCATGCCTCTGCTGCCCAAACAGCAGCTGAAAAGGCGGAGTTGTCTGTGTCTTTGGTGCGACCTGCACCCAACGATTGACGATCCCATGGGCCAAGTGAACCATGAAAACGCATGCCTTGTGTCATCCGCCACAGCAAGGACATGGCAGTGCGCCAGCCTTGGCACGGTCCACATATTTGCGTACCGAGTCATACCACTAGAGTCATCAGTGAATCAGAAGGTTCAACAGTTCAACATGTTTCAACAATGTTTCACACATATGCTTCACCTTCACTATCTAATCATTCTAATCACTATCCAATCGATTCTTCCACTGAGGTCCAGTACCACTTCCGTAACCACAGGTGCGAAGAGGTGATCGATAGCTTTTCTGGTCTGCTTCCACCAGTGCCTTCCAGCCACATGTGGGATGCTAAACCACAATCATCCACCAGGAAATGAAAAGTGTAGGCCTGCAACAAATCCTGGAGGACCTCTAAGGAAACCGTCCAAGTCAATTGGCTCTCGCAGCACCTTGTCTCAAATCCCATGGTTGAAAGATGAACTAATCACTTGGCTGAATTTCTCTGTGCTCAATTCCACTGGGCTCAACTCAAATTCCAGGAAGTATGAAGGCTCCATCTTTCCCCTTGTGTTTCGCAGTCTAGCCACGACATGGCCGTATTGAAGCACATCATGAGATCGTCATTTCGTAACGTAGGGCTGTGCACATGCCCGGCAGCACGCAGGAGAGACCTTGACAGCAGGACCGTTCCAGGGGTTCTACGAAATGGGAGAATCGATTGGCTGAAGGAAAGCAGGAGGCAACAAAAGCAAATCCAAAATAATCCAAACACATTCACTCCAATTCACTGCATACCTGGCATACCTGGCGTACCTCAGTCCTCCACGGCAACACGGCAACACTGAGGGACTTCTTCAGTGCAACCTAGCCACAGTGCCTCCAGCCATAGCTGTCCGGAGCTGCAGGCGTTCAAAGCCACGGCATAGCACACCTGTGCCAAAACGCGAGACACTGAAAAACTGCGAAAGTGTCACACATGTCAACATATGTCAACAAATCATAACACTCGTAACAAATCAACAAGCTTTCAGCCGTTTGACACCTCGAAAATCGTACAAGTCCCATCCAATCCCATCAGCGGACCACTCACCTGATCAACACGGATCCGGAAAGTAGTGGCTTGGCCAAAGAGCTGTAAGGCAATCCGCCACACTGAACTGCACGCACTCACAGCCTCTGGCCGCATTCAACACAGGCATGGCATGGCAGACCAATAAACTAAGACAAAAATGAATCTTGTTGAAAAGATCTTGAAAGATCTTGACACCTTGAAAGCATCTGGAACTCAACCCACCAGCCCCACATGCAGGTGCTCACAGTGCCACCCAAGCACTGCATTGAAGAAGTCGGTGGAGACACTGACACCTGCAAGAACTCTGTGGTTATAACAGTTATAAGTATAACATTTATACCAGTACTAGTATATAACAGTTATAGTTATGACATAACCTCTACAGCTACACCAATGCTACAGCAACTGGCACCTCTCTGCTGTGAAATCTGCCAGTCGTCCATGGCCATTCGCCAATGCCCCGTCCAGTCGTGCAATGCGCTGCTCAGCTTGGTGAGAGACAACAAGGCCTGGCAGAATCTGATGGGAAAAGCAACAACTTGGACAGATTTGTGGACAACCCCCAACATATCCCATTATAAGCATTATATGATATCATATCTGTATATTACATATATATATGTGTGTGATTATATATGATTATATAAATTATATATGATTATATATGAGTATATGCTTGTGTCATATCTGCCATCTCTGCTTGACATTTTGTTCATCTTTACATCTGAACGCAACATGCTGCAGCCAAGGCACGGAGTTCCAGAAAAAGCCTTTGGCTACAGCAAGTGCAGCAACACTCTCCTTGCATACGGACGCAAACAGTACAACTGTCTAAGATGTCTAAGCCATCTTGAATTCTTGCTTTCGACACCCAAACCAGCCTGAAACTATCCAAAAATATGCCTCATTGGCTCGTCGAGTGCATCAACATGGATCAATATCATCAATCTCTAGGTTCCAAGGTTCTGCTTTTTGATCTCGGGGCAAAGCACTGCGCCAAAATTGCAAGGCTTCCGACCAGCACGTCGTTCGTGAACAGGCCCCCAGAACTGCTGAAAGGGAGGCAGGATCCTAAAGAGAAAAGCTGCATAGAATTGCATTCCATAACTTCGTGTAGCCACTTCGATTATACTGAGCCACGGGCAGGCTCCAAAGTCGCAAACTTCAGATCCATCAGAACTTCGATGGATCTTTGCCAATCTCCTGAAACGGCATGAAACGGACACACACATGACCGCACGTGATATAGTATGCCCATGTGTGCTGCTTCAGTGCTGCTGTTGACAGGGAAGGTGCAACCACAAATCGGTCCAGCTCCGTCACAAGCACTCAGAAGGGAGTTGAAGGTCACCAGGTTTGGGGTCAAGCGCCTGAGGGTCACTGGTTCGAAAGAAGTTGCCAATCTCAAACGAAGCATAAAAGGACATGGGCCGGATCTTTGCCAAACATTAACTGCTTCAGAAAGCAGTTGTCAAGTTGTCAGGCAGAAACTTCCATCACGTGGATCTCAGCATCATAAAAGCATCATAAAGGCATTTGGCTTGAGGCACTGATATCGCAGCTCTGGCAGGAACGACGCAGCATGCAATGAGCGACCGCGGCCACAAGCAGTGATGACCTTTCATGATGGCTGACATGCCACCACCAACAGCTTGGGACAGAAGATGAGCTAAGAAGTGTCTGACAACGTGAGGCTTAAGAGCATGGAATTGGCATCTGGTTCCAGTAGCAGCAATTTAGATGGTGGACACCAGTTAGGTCTGCCCATGATTGACTGTGCCAAGTGGCTGAATTATATCCCACAATGTCTGGAGACAAACCTGCACCTCATATCCACGTGAATCAACTTCCATGCAGAGATCAAAGAGTCGGAAAGAATGAAAAACAGCACGAGTAAAAACAATACATCCCAATATTTGAAACTGAAATCCTGCTTGCTGTGAAGACACCCTCCTGTTGTCCATGGAGAATTTGCATAACTGGCTGCCACTGCACTGCAGAGGAACATGTGCCAATTATTGTGTTGAAGAGAACAAGATCCTTGGCATGACCAAAGGCCAGGAAAATGACGGATGGCTAGACAGATCCTGACAAGGATGTTCTTTTTGGGAAAGCTGAAGGGGCCGGTTTGGCATAATTACTCATTGTCTTTAGTTCCCTCTTGGCAACTTGGTTGTTCAATGGGGTTTCCACTCTATCAGCCAGCCAGTGAGAAAATGACAGCCGAGTTTCTGCTTCACACATCCGATCTGTCAGCTGTGTCAAGGCATTCAATCCCCAGTTCCAGGGAGCTGTAGATGTGCAAGACGTCATGGCTTGCGCTGTCACCACCTCTCAGTCATATTCATATATTCATCACTTGGTGACGTTGTCTTAAAGCATATGGAAAGTCTTGGGAACGTGAGCCCGTCACGCCTTCATGAGGCCAAAAGCAGCAGAAGCTGCACTCCAACAACTTCGCGAACATGCCTCCGAAGGCTGAAGGCTGATCAAAGGAAGAAGGTTTTTTGATGTTTTTTGTATGGCTCAGTTCTGACGGTTATGGCCACTCGTTCCAAAATGTTCCATTGGTTTGCTTCGCAAGTGTGAAAAGTACAAATAGGATTATATAATTGAACTACATTAAACGATGATACAACTACTCTAAGTCAAGTGTTTTCCTAGTGTTTATTCTTGGGAGGCGGAGCTTCCAAGGGTTGGCTCTCCAGCTGTGAAAGGAGGAAATCGAACATATATATAATTATATAATATATAAGATCAGATTAAGGAAAGTAGACCGAATGTGCTGGCCCAGTTTAACTCTTCATCAGTTTCGTCCCGCTCACTCAAGAATCAGATGTCATGTCGTGATCGGTTCACTGATCAATTGAATATATTGAATACAGCGGCACAGTGCCACTGATCACCTCACCGACCAGGCCTTGATCAAAGCATTCAAGCTGATATTGTCAGGCTCAGCCGCCACGGAGAGCATATGTTGAAAAATGGACCGGGCATTGTCCTTGCAAGACTCTTGTGTCGACCAAAGGACCCAAAAATATCCAAAGTGCCGGCACCATCCATTCCACTACCATCCTGAATCTCCCCAAGACAAATGACTATCAACCGCGCCGCTATCTGTGGGATCTTTTCTTCCAAATGCAGCACACGATCGCAACTGCAAACGCAATGACATCAGGAACTTCAGCAGATCTTCTGGGCACTCTGAGAGGGTCCCCCGAATCATCTGCCAGTTGAGCTGCGTCCATGGGTGGGACGTGCCAGGATTGAGGACGGTGGCCCGTACTCATGGCCGCCAGGATCTTATGCAGCTCACAAATGAGAATCGCCGCCATTCCGAACGCTCATCAAGCTTCGTTATACCGCCGGACTGGAACTTAGAATGTCAGCCTCGTTTTCCAAAATTTTGTGGTTTGAACTTAGAATGCCAGCCAAATGGGGTATCTTAGAATGCCGGCACATGTGACATTCTAAGTTCCAGTCATGGGTGAGAAAACCACAGTATTTCCCAATATTTGAGGCCAAAACATGTCGCAAACAGTTTATAGACTGACGAGAAATATATCCCAAAGCATTCCAAGTTCCTAGTTCAACCCCCTCATGCATGATACGTATTGCCTGGGGCAACCATGTTTACCCATCTGAAGGGTTTTATCAAAACCTTGAATATATAGTGACGGATTGAAACTTAGAACTCCGTTTTGGAATTTACATACGGCCATTACGGAACGACACCGCGGCCAAAATCTCACCGCAGAAGACAATCTTATACCCCATAGATTTTCATACTAGAGTTAGAATGTGGCAGCACACCGTACGGAGTTTATCATTTTTGAGCACCGTTATGTAGTTTTGGGGCCAAATCCGGCAAACTTAGAATGTGTACATATGATCATAAAATATCATATGTGTTCATGGGCTCTGTGAACATATGTTCGCTTTACTAGAGTTAGAATGCCGCCAACACACCGTAAGGAGTTTATCATATTTGAGCACCCTTATGTAGTTTGGAGACCAAATCTGGCAAACTTAGAATGTCCATATATGATCACAGGTGTTCATCGGCTCTGTGAAAATACACCTGGCCACTTGAAAATAAGGTTTATAGAAGCTCTATGGAGGATTTTTGAGGGATTTATGGAGGATTAATGGAGGATTTATGGAGGATTAATGGAGGATTAATGGAGGATTTATGGAGGATTTATGATGGATTTATGAAGGATTTATGGAGGAATCATGGAGGATTTATGGCGGATTTAGGCAATTCATTTGTGAGTACTACAGTGGAAAGAACGTTCACTTTATGTATTCGTTTTCAATTAGGCAATTCATTTGTGAATACTACAGTTCCAAGAAAGTTCACTTTATGTATTCGTTTTCAAGTAGGCAATTCATTTGTGAATACGTTTTCAACTAGGCAATTCATTTGTGAATACTAAAGTTCCAAGAAAGTTCACTCTATGTATTCGTTTTCAACTAGGCAATTCATTTGTGAATACTACAGTTCCAAGAAAGTTCACTTTATGTATGCGTTTTCAATTCGGCAATTCATTTGTGAATACTAAAGTTCCAAGAAAGTTCACTCTATGTATTCATTTTCAATTAGGCAATTCATTTGGGAATAGTAAAGTTCCAAGAAAGTTCACTTTATGTATTCGTTTTCAATTAGGCAAGTCATTTGTGAATCCTAAAGTTCCAAAAAAGTTCACTTTATGTATTCGTTTTCAACTAGGCAATTCATTTGTGAATACTAAAGTTCCAAGAAAGTTCACTTTATGTATTCGTTTTCAAGTAGGCAATTCATTCGTGAATACTAAAGTTCCAAGAAAGTTCACTTTATGTATTTGTTTTCAATTAGGCAATTCATTCGCGAATACTAAAGTGGAAAAAAAATCACCAAAGAAAAACACCAGAAAAACCAATGAAAACCAATGAACAAAAACAATGATAAGCAAAGAACAACACATGAACATTTTTGAGAACCAAAGAAAAATCTATGAACAAATCAAGGAAAAACAAAAGAGAACCACAGAAAAACCAATGAAAAACCAAAGAAGGAACAATGAAAAACAATGGAAAACCAAAGACAACTTTGCCAGCATTCTAAGTTACCTTTTGCCAGGGATTTTTGGTCCCTGTTTTTTCGAGGTTTTCATCTTTAATGGGGAAGGAAATAAGAGACACTTTTGAGGAAAAAAAGGAATCTTGAGGTGCCTTGGATCCTATATGTTCACAAAACCCTGTAAATATGCAGTAAATTGCATTGTTTCTTGCATATGTGCTTCAAACGGAGTGGAGTTATTTTTCTGTTTGCTGTTTTTTTGGGGGTTTTATGGAGGAAAAAACACTGGCAGGAGAGAACTTAGAATGCCATTTTAGACCTAAAATGTGCATTTTGTACGGCAATACTGTGGTTCGGGGTCTGGCACATTGAAACATTCACACGCCGGCATTCTAAAATACCCTTAAAAACAGGGTTTTTGGCGGCATTCTAAGTTCAAAAATCAAAATTTTAACAAACTGGGCGGCATTCTAAGTTTCAGTGTGTCACTATATATATATATATTAATATATTAATATATATATATATATATATGTAGCTATTTATCTATGTATACATATATAAATATATACTTGTTTGGGGTTTGTGTTCTTTCAACTTCCGACCGCCAGCGCCAAATGCAGCACGATGCATGGCTGTCCCAGCTTTGTGTGCACGGCCAGGCACACACAAGAAAACCAGCAGCATTGTTTCACAAGAACAGACATCATGGTTTATCTATGACAATTTTATAACCCATAGATTTTCATACTAGAGTTAGAATGTGGCAGCACACCGTACGGAGTTTATCATTTTTGAGCACTGTTATGTAGTTTTGGGGCCAAATCCGGCAAACTTAGAATGTGTACATATGATCATAAAATATCATATGTGTTCATGGGCTCTGTGAACATATGTTCGCTTTATACCCCATAGATTTTCATACTAGAGTTAGAATGCCGCCAACACACCGTAAGGAGTTTATCATATTTGAGCACCCTTATGTAGTTTGGAGACCAAATCTGGCAAACTTAGAATGTCCATATATGATCACAGGTGTTCATCGGCTCTGTGAAAATACGCCTGGCCACTTGAAAATAAGGTTTATAGAAGCTCTTATGGAGGATTTTTGAGGGATTTATGGAGGATTTATGGTGGATTTATGGAGGATTAATGGAGGATTAATGGAGGATTTATGGCGGATTTATGGAGGATTTATGATGGATTTATGAAGGATTTATGGAGGATTTATGGAGGATTTATGGCGGATTTAGGGCAATTCATTTGTGAATACTACAGTGGAAAGAACGTTCACTTTATGTATTCGTTTTCAATTAGGCAATTCATTTGTGAATATTAAAGTTCCAAGAAAGTTCACTTTATGTATTCGTTTTCAACTAGGCAATTCATTTGTGAATACTACAGTTCCAAGAAAGTTCACTTTATGTATGCGTTTTCAATTCGGCAATTCATTTGTGAATACTAAAGTTCCAAGAAAGTTCACTCTATGTATTCGTTTTCAATTAGGCAATTCATTTGGGAATAGTAAAGTTCCAAGAAAGTTCACTTTATGTATTCGTTTTCAATTAGGCAAGTCATTTGTGAATCCTAAAGTTCCAAAAAAGTTCACTTTATGTATTCGTTTTCAACTAGGCAATTCATTTGTGAATACTAAAGTTCCAAGAAAGTTCACTTTATGTATTCGTTTTCAAGTAGGCAATTCATTCGTGAATACTAAAGTTCCAAGAAAGTTCACTTTATGTATTTGTTTTCAATTAGGCAATTCATTCGCGAATACTAAAGTGGAAAAAAATCACCAAAGAAAAACACCAGAAAAACCAATGAAAACCAATGAACAAAAACAATGATAAGCAAAGAACAACACATGAACATTTTTGAGAACCAAAGAAAAATCTATGAACAAATCAAGGAAGAAAAACAAAAGAGAACCACAGAAAAACCAATGAAAAACCAAAGAAGGAACAATGAAAAACAATGGAAAACCAAAGACAACTTTGCCAGCATTCTAAGTTACCTTTTGCCAGGGATTTTTGGTCCCTGTTTTTTCGAGGTTTTCATCTTTAATGGGGAAGGAAATAAGAGACACTTTTGAGGAAAAAAAGGAATCTTGAGGTGCCTTGGATCCTATATGTTCACAAAACCCTGTAAATATGCAGTAAATTGCATTGTTTCTTGCATATGTGCTTCAAACGGAGTGGAGTTTTTTTTCTGTTTGCTGTTTTTTTGGGGGTTTTATGGAGGAAAAAACGCTGGCAGGAGAGAACTTAGAATGCCATTTTAGACCTAAAATATGCATTTTGTATGGCAATACTGTGGTTCGGGGTCTGGCACATTGAAACATTCACACGCCGGCATTCTAAAATACCCTTAAAAACAGGGTTTTTGGCGGCATTCTAAGTTCAAAAATCAAAATTTTAACAAACTGGGCGGCATTCTATGTTTCAGTGTGTCACTATATATATATATATTAATATATATATATGTAGCTATTTATCTATGTATATATATATAAATATATACTTGTTTGGGGTTTGTGTTCTTTCAACTTCCGACCGCCAGCGCTAAATGCAGCACGATGCATGGCTGCCCCAGCTTTGTGTGCACTGCCAGGCACACACAAGAAAACCAGCAGCATTGTTTCACAAGAACAGACATCAGGGTTTATCTATAATAAAGTTCCTTATTTTGCGCCATCAGAAATGGAGGAATTCACACACACACATATATATATATATACGTAAAAAACATCCTCGGGTGTAAACTTAGCATGCATTTCACAAATAATCATTTTTTTTCCCGCCAAGTGAGATTTACGTATATATATATATACATATATATACGTTTTCGTCCACCTTACCCCCTAAACTTAGAATGCTTCATTCTAAGTTGTTCTCCGTGACCCCCATTCTAACACGGGTTTGGAAACTGGGGGCCCCTTCTAAGTTTTAATCCGGTACTATATATATTCAAAAAGCTTTGAAAGCACAGCGCAATCGCACTCTCATGCCAAAAAATTTGGCCCTTTTTCACTCTTTCCCTCGAAATCCCAGCGTTTTGTTTGCTCTTGGAACGGTCCTGTATCCCTTCCTGTGCACAAGTTTGGATTCCAAAATATTGAAATGGGTGGTTTTGGAATGATTTACTGCCTTAATTTACATTGAAATGGGCGCCGAATCTCTGAACAACAGGGCAAAAACCCCTGAAATGTCTGCATCAAAAGGTATCCAAAAGAACAAGTGAAGCATGTCAAAATAGAAAAGGACCTGACACGCATTCTAAGTTAACATCTGCAAGAGCCATTTATCGAAAAAATAGTCAAAAAGTTGCGGGAGCACATATTTCTATATTTTGCCGCTACTTTTTCCAGTGGGTACGGTTCCAAAATGGCATTCTAAGTTTCGGTCCGTCACTATAAATGCTCAACAAGCAAAGCCACAACTCCACCCCACTTCTCCAGGTCCCGTCAGGATGTCCACTTTCTGTGTCTGTGTGTACTGAACCCTCGGGCGACCAATGCGTCGCCTCACCTGCTCTCCCTTGCAAGGCGCTCTCTTCCTCAGCCACTTTGGATATCTTTTGATGGCACAAGGCAATGTGCCCAGTGAATCAACACATTTGAGTATCGTAATGCTTTGACACTTCCAACCTGCTAAGACCCGTGTGATTCTGCAGAGTTGCGAAGTTGCCGCTTTGCAAATTGCAATCCAACCTTAGTCTTTTTGAGACTGGACTTGGCAGGTGAAGTCGTTTGCTGGGCATGCTCGTATCCCTGACATGCTCGGCAGACTGGTGAAAATATGAAAGGAATACTTGAGACCTTCAAGTCGAGCTAAGGAGCGACTACCCGGCGGACCTCTGGCGTTCGTCCACGCCTGAGGCACGAGCCAATCAAGTCGCCAGTGCACTTTACAGTTGCAATCTTATGCACTGTGCCCCCATGGCTCACGCAATCGCATACATTGTCAGCATTCAAAACTGCTTGCGCTGCTGGAGTCAGGCTCCTGGCCTCACCAACGTGCAGCCGTGCTTGCAAGAAGTGCGAAATATCAACAGGTCTCCACAGTTCAAGTTGGCCTCTTGCTTCCGGCCATCAACCTTGGATACAGTATACCAGTATACCAACACTACATTGCCGTGGAGCAGGAATGATCGCCGCAAACACGCTTTGGGAAACCTCAGGGCCCCCTTGCAATCGTGAAGAACCTTCCGCCGTTAAAGTCTTGCCCAGGCTGACTCAAGAGCAGCAGCATCTGCAAGGGGTATGACCTGAAGTAGTCGGTCTAGTTCTGGAGTCTGGAACAAACAATCTGTTCTTTCCAATAAGCGCCCAGCACTTCTCCATAGATGTCACGGTGGGCCCTGTTCTCCCCTCCCTCCTGACAGAAGTCAGGACTGCCCACCATTGCCCTTATTCACAATATGTAACATGCATGTCGTCACCACAGCGGCTGCATAATGATGAATTTGGCCCTCCCACTATCTCGGCCTGGTACCACAAGAGCAAGTTGCTTTCGCGAGTCTGACCTCTTCGTTCACACAACCTCAACGCATCTGCCAATGACAGGCAATGACGATCCATAAAGCCAAACCAAACATTGAGGCAGAAATCCAGAAGCCTTCAAAGAAATTGAAGCGAACTTTGGTCCGAGGAGCGATTCAAATTCCTGCAAGGACTCCGGCAAGCCACCTCTCCTTTCTCGCACATCAAGTTCGTTGCAAATGCTCCGACCGCAGCCGGCGACCTTGCCGGCAACTGATGCATTAAGGCACTGAATCTACTGTACTGTGCGGGTTTGAAGCGAACATCGTTAAACATCTCACTTCAATGCATGGCATCTGGCCTCCAAACAATGCTGTTGCAAGAACTCATTGGCAGAAGGCAGGAACACCTCGTAAGCCACCTCCCGCAGAGTTGACAGGTGTAAAGGCAGCTGCCTCAAATAGTCGTACCTGCGTTTTGCATCCATTGAATTAGCACCAGTTGGCCAAATGTAATCCAAGTACAGTATGTCTGCCAATGTGTGCTCTGCCGCGCAATTTTTCTCCCGGCTCGCACCTCGTCACAACAGAGCCGTGTACGCGTACGCCATACGGCGTCGCTCAGGCCAGATGCTTTGCATGGCTTCTTTAGAGGGCTTGCTGCCTTGAGGCATATGCAGTGGCATATCCATAAATTTTCGCAACTCCGTATGGAGGTGCGCCGTATCGGGCGGCTTCGCCGCACCAACAGATTCAAAAGTGCGTTTCCAACTCTTGCCGGCAAAGTAGCTGGGACACTGCATGAGTTCAAAAACCCAGGCTAACGGGTCTATCAGACCCTCACAGGAACCTGCCCTCAGTTCCTGGTACTTCCTCTTCAAATGTGTTTTCAATGGGTGGAAACCTGCTATATCTAACGGTTGGATTTTGTCTGTACATCCGGCTGGTATGTACAGGAGCTGGACACCATTGCGCCGAGCGCACACCATGGTTTACTTTGCGAGATGTGAGGACGCAACATCCAGCAACAAGATAGGTTGAAATGGATAAGGTTTTAAGACTTTGCCTAGATCGCGCACAATCTTGGTGATGTTCTTGCAGGATGTCCAAGCACTTTTCTGACGTACTATGTGCAGCGCCGTTTGTGGCAAGCGCCGCGGGCCCCTCAGCAACTTCTGTGTCAGCTTGGTCTCAGTCCCAAAAAGGTAGTGCGGCAACTTGCCTTGAATATGCGGCGCATCACAAATGATGCTCACATAGGTCAAAGCCCCTCGCACGTCTTGTTTCCAGACAGGCATGCGAAGGACTGGCATGTTCGTGGCCAAAAGCAACGCAGCAGGGCATCATTGCAGCATGGTTGTAGGGAATTTGCTAAGTTTCGTCTTAAATTCAAAAACAGCGGACGGGAGTCTCTGTCCAAAACTTCGTGTTCACTAGTAGAGAGAGTAACTGCCAAAAAAAGGTTCTCACCTGACAGGGCGACGAAGACGAGCAGGGAGGAATAGGAAAACAGGACCACAATGGGGAGGAGGTCCGAATTGCAATTGAGCATGCCCGGCCCATTTTTGGAGCGGAAGAAAAACGTTCGCAAAAACGAGACCCCGTGTTGGAGCCTAGCCTGCACCCCCCGCCCCCCCTGGATGGGTACCTGTGAACTTGTGGGATCGTAGGATCGGCGCCGGCAGGTTCCACTTGGCTCGGAAAGCGCCTGCACCCATTGATTCACATGCCGTCGAGGCGGCAAACCCTCCAGGAGGAGCCAAAACCGCGCTTTCTCCCACGTGGCATAGACATCCAGCGATAGCGGTGCTACACCGACGTGGTTGCAAGCCAGAACCCAATTGAAAGTGTTAGCCTCGGCCAGAAAAGCGGCTGCATGCCGCACTGGCCGTGCCCACGGAGTCGCGGAAGGTGAAAAAATGTGCTGCAAGTCTAAGTCTGTGGTGCTCAAAAACAATCTTCCACCACAACCCGTGTTGTCCCTGAGGTCGGCTTGACTGCTGGCCACAGGGCAGCGAAGCGAAGCGCTAGCTCCATATTGCAGTCCGACAACACATAGACGGCAACGATCGCTTGCAAGCAAGAGGGCTAAAACCTCCAGAGGCTGCTTCCTTCTTTGCTCGGTATCTGGCATGCTTGGCTTGCACTCCGGCCGCTCTGTTTCTGGCAAGGTCTGCTTGCAAAGTTGCAATGGTTTCTGCTAAAGCCGCTGGAGTCGCCGCAGGTGCGTGAGCCATGGGGCAAGGCTGCGGCC
>CAMXCT020004182.1:0-44162 GCA_947184155.2 Cladocopium goreaui | reverse complement strand
TCTGCCCCGTAGTTTTTCGTGTTGCATGTTGTACAGTTGTTTCACTTCTATTTTGGCTCAAGTTGCGCCACAAGGGTTGCGCGACTTGGTTGGCTAGGAGTAGCGAACGTAGCTCCGCTTACCACGAGACTCTTTGCGAGCAAAAGCAGCTGCGCCCGTTGGTGTGGGCGTGCTCGCAATTGGGGGCTGTTCTGGGAAAGCGGTCCTGTTTGGATCGTTCGCGGTTCGCGGGTGCGTTTCGCCCCGCTGAACGCGGCGTGTCTTTGGGGCCGCGGGCTGTGCTCGTGGTTCACGGCACGGCCGCGGTATGAGCACCCAAGTGTCTGGCGAAGCTGAGGGGGTCACGCTGTTGGAGGCGATCAACGCGGGCCGGGTGCCGACGCCAGGGGAGTTGTCGTTCCCGCAGTGGCAGGCCTGGCGGCGAGACGAGGGACGTCGTCCTACAGTCGCGAGGGATGGAAGAGGCATCCGGACGCGAGACGAAGTGGCCCTTTGGAGAGAGGTCATGGCCGCCCTCTATGGAGAAGGGAGGGCCGACGAGTTGGCTTCGGAGGATGAAGGGGAGCAGGCACTGGCTATCAGAGGTTTGTCTCCCTCTGAGCCGTACTCTCCGGAATCCGCTCCTGGATCGGTCGAAGAGGGCCGGGGGGCCAGTCCTCGTCCTTCCTCTGCAGGAGCAGGCGGAGGTGCCAGCGTGGTGAGCCTCAGGGGCAAATTGGATGCGCTCTACGACCCTACCGCTGAGGACTTTGGTGCGTATCTCATGAGGATGGGGAGAGTGATTAATGCGCTGAACAGTCTTGACGCTCAGATCCCAGCGGGTATGTTGGAAAAGGTCACCAGAAAGGCGGAGCTGGTGATTGAGTTGTACGCAGAATTTGGAGAGCTGAGCCGAGGCAAAGGGGTGAAGTTCTTAAGGGACAAGTTCGTAGCAACCGTTCAAGACGAGAAGCTCGACGCAACGGAAAGAGAACTTTCAGTCCAAGCCATCGGCGAGATCATTGAAAGGCTCGGAGGACGGTTGAGCAGTAGCCCTGACAAGCTCTTCAGCACACCTTCGGATGATCAGAAAGGTGCTGGAGCGGGCCAAAAGGGGACGGGCTCTGCTCCGTCAGCAAAGGTGAGAGTGCCAGAGCGACCAAAGGGAAACGGAGATTCGCCGATGCAGGCCAGATTGGCGGCCTTGGAAATGGAATTGGAAGCCTTAAGACAAGAAAAGGCAGGGTCTGACGCAGCCTCAATGGCGAGCGGGCAGGAACAGACCCTGGCCGCGGCGCTTGAGGAACAAACCAAGGTTCTCAAGGAAGCGCTCGCGGGCCGAGGGAAGGACACGTCAATCACTTCGGTGAAAACTGACTTGCATTGGCCCACCTTGGGAGATGAAAGAGCTGACTCCCGGGACGTGTCTCAGTTTTACGAGGAATTTGAAGATGTCTGTGGTCTGGCAAACTCTTGCCGCGGCATGGGCCATAGAGAGATGCTTCTGGCGTTAAGGGCTCGTTGCCGCGGTTCACGCCTCAAGACATATCAGAATATGTACAAGGCGGCATGGAAGGCCGGTGAGGTTCTCAGCGACCCAGGCTCGGTCTATGAAAAGATCAAGGCCAAACATCTGATGTTCAGTGAGAGCCGGGAAGAGCGTGAGATCAGAATTGATGCTGAGCACGCGGCGCTGATGAAGGGTCGCCTCACGGGGCATCAGTTCGAGCCTGTCTTTGAAGCGTCAGTTGCGGAGCTTGAGGCTGTCGGGTTGGGGAAGACCCCTAGAGAACTCTTCCTCAGCTACCTTCGGAAGATGCCGCCGTCGCTTCAGAAGGAAATCAGAGCTGATAAGAGGATCTGGGGCGAGGAAGATCGAATGCGCGGCGCACAGACATGGGAAGAGGCGCACAGGGTGGTCCTTGAGATTGAGCAACGTGAAGCCACCAATCGCGCCACCGCCAATGCCGTGTATGCGGCCGCTCCAAGCGCAAGCGCTCAGAACCCAGATCCTCGGCCGAACGCTAATCCTCAGGGCCAGGGTCCCAAACCAAAGGCGAAGGCAAAGCCCACCCCGGTTGGAGTCACCGCGGGGGATCCTCGGAAGGAAAGGCTCTGTTGGGATTTTCGGGACCACGGATCTTGCAGAAAGGGCCGAGAATGTCCTTTCTCGCACGATAAGGAGCTGCGCAAGAAGGCGTTGGAACAGAAAGGCAAAGGTAAGGGCAGTCAGGATGCGTATCCGGCAAAAGGCACGGGCAAAGGCAAAGGGAAGAGCAAAGGAGGGGGGGCAAGGGAGACTCGAAGGGGAAAGCACCGAAACCAGGGAAAAGTGAGAAACCCTGCCCGTTCTTTGCCAAGAATGGAGCCTGCAAGAAAGGGGATGCGTGTGACATGTCCCATTCGCTCCCGACGTCTACGTCCGCTGGGGCGTCGGTGGGAAGCAATAATAGTTTGCCATCGGGATGGAGCGCGCCGAGTGGGGCAGGATTAGCGAATCCTTTCGCAGCTTTCACTGTAGTGACATGCGGGCCAAACGACCCTGCGCCAAAGCCTGCGGTCGCTGCTGCCGTTCTCGCGGCAGCGACGCGGCCGGAGCAAAATCCCAAGTCCAAAGCTGATGTGTTCACTAGCCTTGACCAATTGCCGAAGGATTGGTGGAAGGTTGTGGAGAATGAACGAGGTGGATATCAGTATAAGACTGTTACCAAGGTGTTGGATAAAATGGTAGAGACGCTGCTGGACGGAGGGGCTGGATCCAACCATGTCACTGAAGAGTTGGTTGTCAGCATCCTCAATAGAGCGGCGGCGCTTGGATTGAAACCAGGCGACAAGGGATTCCCGATCGTCCAGTTTGAGCAATGGGTCTATCCGGAGTTCGTCCATGGAATTGCGAGCGGCTCTCCAGTCCCTCTCAAGGGGTCTGTGGTGCTGAAGGTACGGTTGCAAGAAGGCCCTGATACAGATCGGTGCGTGGACGGTCATGAACTCTACGTCCGTTGCAAGATCGCTGCCAAGGGAACCAGCGATTGGCACGGGTTGATTCTCGGCGGGCGCGCCCTCGACTGCGAGGCGCGTCGCGGGCTCGGTTTCAGGCCTGGACCACAGGCGCATATCTTGGACACCCTGGGCGTCCAGATCCCGAGGTGTGAAGACGCGTCGTCCGAAAGGAAGGATCGGGCTTACGTTTTTCGCTCAGTAGTATCAGGCGTAGAAGCCGGTGCCGAGGATTTTTGTGAACCATGTACCGGCAGGAAGGCGGCGGTCGTCTTTTCAGGTGAGGAATCAGTGCAACTGCTGCCTGGGGAAGGTGCCCTTGTGCCGGTTCAAGTTCAAGGAGAATGGATTTCGGAAGCTTCAGAGTGCGAGGCGGTTTTGCCGATTGAAGGAAAGATCGAAGTTGTTCCTGGTTTGTGGAACACTGGCAGCCGAGAAGGCATGGTGCTGGTGACCCCGCGACACGACGAAGCCGTGTTAGAAAAGGGGGACCCAGTGGCTGAGTTGAGGAGCGGCTTGGCCGCGTCCACTCTTTGTGGATGCGGGGCTGTCGACACCGTATTTCAATCAGCGGGTCCGCCGTCGAAAGCGAGATGCAAAGACTGCGGAGGACCCGGGATGGAGGTGGAAAATCGGAAATGCTACGCATGCGGAGTCGAAAGGACGAAAGAAGTTCACCGCCTGCAGGGCTGCCGTTGCGGCCGAAGGCCCCGAGAACGTGCTTCTCAAGGAAGCAAGGCTCGAGGCTATGGGCTCCTGGCTACTATGGTGGGATTGGTTTCGCTCGCTACAGGAGCACCAAACAACTTTGCTTACGTGGCTCGTGATGGCCGCGAAGAGAAGTCGGATCACTGGGCGACTTTCCCTGGTGGATGGGTGCGAGTTCACGAAAGGCCTCGTGAGGAGCTTTTCCAGATTTCGAGCACTGAGTTTCCAGGTGAAGTCACAGCGGTCGGGCAGCGACGCGTGACTGTCGGTCAGTTTCTGACCGGGGAACCACTAAAATGGGAAGATACGAGATCGAGTGATCCCTGGGTTTTCAAAGGGCGCCAGTGGGTCGGGGAGACTCGTTTCTTCGACAAGTCTTTCAGAGGGGACGAGACTCCCTGGAGATCGACTATCACTGAGCCCGTCTGCCACATAGTCGAGGTGCCGGGAGGAATCGAGAAAATGGCTGAGGCCACTCCAACGGACTTCTATTATGGAGAATTGCGGAAATCACTGAGCAGGCGGTATCCGGAGGCGAACCGCTTTCTCCTTGACCACTTGGTTTCTTTAGAAGCCTTTTTAGACAAAAGCATCATCTTTGGTTTCAGTTACGGCGTGGCCAAGGCAGAGCTCTGCAGCACGGGCGGCAGGTTGCTTGGCCATTTGGTGGGCAGGCACGGGACTGCTCCAGATCCGGAGCGGTCCCAGGCTGTCAGAGACTTCGCGCCGTTGAAGGAGAAGCTCCACATCCAACAATTTTTGGGATGTACTAACTGGCTGCGGACGTATCTGCCGGCAGAATTTGGGCACTGCGCCAAGGTGCTCTCCAAGTATCAGAAACCTGGAGCGCCATTTCCGGAGGGTGGTCTGGGCAGCGTCTGGGCAGCGCCGATACAGAAGGGTGCCGCGCTGTCAAGGCCATCAAGCAGATGATGTCCAAGGCAATTGAACTGTCGATTTTCGACGAAGCTGGGGCCATTGCTGGTCTTTGCCCTTTGGAGCAGATCGCCGACGCGTCTGGGATCGCGGTCGGGGGGACAGTCCTTCAGATGACGCGCGATTTGAGCAGAATGAAAATCTTGCTTACGCATTCGCGGAGCCTTACGGCGCCCCAGCAGGCTTGGCCGCCCTTGGTGCAGGAAGCTTACGCCCAACTGGAAGTCAAAAGGGCGACCCGCAAAACGTTCGGCTCAGTTAGGACACTGTGCTGGACAGATCACGCCAATCTCACGCGTTCTCAGCACATCGAGATAGGCTCGTGAGGTGGGTGGCTGAGATCCTGGCGGATGGGTCTGAGATCCGATCCTTGAGCGGGAGAAGTGCCAAGTTAGGGGACGGATTCTCGAGAAACCCTAAGGATCGGGATGAATTGCTTCAAGGAAGGACGCAGGACCTGCAAGGGCTTTCTGGTCATCTCAGGGGATTCAATCTGGAAGAGTATTTGGGAGGAGGCACGGAAGATCCAACGGTTCCAGTGGCTTGGGCTGTAGGCGATGATGTGTTGCCGGCCAATGGCCCTTCTGATGGCGAGAACTCCGCAGCGGTGGTCAGCGGCGGTGTTTCCGGTTCGGAGCACCGCGCGACTATAGCCGGGGTTGCCGAGGGGTCGTTGGGAAACCACTTGAAGGTTCTTTTCGTGGCCGACTACGCCAATCAGAGTGATAATGTCCTCCAGATCAGTCAGGTCCAGGAAGGGATCTCTCGGTCCATGCCTGGCTGGAAGGTTTCAACCCATGCAGTCTACGGGGCATTTGAAGATGATGACGGCAACGGGTCTCACTTAGACGGTGCTACTGCGGCGCTGAAAGGTGAGTGTCAGGTGAAGCGCGCTCGTGTCGACATGCTGACCTCATGCGCGACCGTGCTTCGAAGTATTGGTTATCATCTGCCGGATTTTGTGGTTGGCATGGGGCAAGGAGGCCTCATTGTGGGCTTACTGCGATTCCCTCTCATGGTCGAGGTGACTCTGCCGGCAAGAAATCTGCAACGGGAGGAGATCAAGAAAGTAGTGTCCGGTTGGGCAGGTCTGAAGGCTGTGTGGTCAGTGAACCCGCGAATGTGGAAGGTGAAGCCTAGCCCGGAGTTGCTGGCCAGCTCCTGCCCAGAAGTCAAACGAGAATTCCCTATGCCGCTGGTGCGCGGGTATGGAATCGTCACGAGGATTCCGAAGGAGGAAGAAGTCAGGCAAGTGGCCGAGATTCTTCAGCTTGGCTTGATCAAGGGCCTGGCAGAGCCTCCTCTAGCTAGTCTGGCCCGTGAACCTGGCCGCGAAGTATGGGAACACGAAGGGCGTTGTGCTTGTGGAAAGCGAGCGTACGTCTTCAGCCGGTGCGTCACTTGCATCGAAAAGGAAGCCGCGGAGGAATTTGCTGCTGCTGCTGAAGAGAGGGAAAATCCTACAGAGGAGAAAGAAGCCGAAGAAGAGCTGGTTGCGGAGGATCTTCTGGCGATCGCCTCCGCTCCATGCTCCAGTGATGATCTGAGGAGTTGTATTGTCCATGTTGGTTTAATCCGGAAATGGGCGGCCGGATGGTTTGCGTCCAACGGATCCGAAGGCTTCGTCGAGCTTCCTCGCGGACTAGGAGTAGTCGCGGGAAAGAAGTGGAAAGCGGGGCAGGAGTTCACCTTGCCAGTTTTCCCCGGGGAACGAAAGGGCTACCAGTATGGGATCACGTGGTGTGTGAACCCGGACGCCTCCGTCACAACGGTTCATAATTGTGCTGAGATGGGCCGTTTGGAATCAATTTCTCCTGGATGGGAGCTCCACGAAGTCAATTGGCACAATCATCTCAAGCTTGTCTTTGGCGTTTGTACGCGGCTGTGGGGAGCGGCGACGCCAAAGTTGGATTGGAAGGATGACTTCCAACGGTTGATATCATTGCTCGGGGCGCCAACGGGAGTGGCCAAGTGGGACGATGGGAACGGGACGGATTCCATCGGTCACCGAAGAGATTTGGCCGGAAAAAGGGTGCTTGTGGCGTTCCAGCTACAAACTGGGGGCGGATATTGGCTTCCAATTACCTTGGGACGCAAAATCAAGGTCAATGAGTCAGGTCCAAAACCTACTATCGCGTTCCTTGGAAGGTCTTGGAATTGGAGGCTGATTCTTCATATGAGGTCCAAGTTCTGGATCCTCCCTCAGTGGGTTGGTGCGGAGGACGTGCAAGTCGGTGCTCTGGGAGAGCAAGAAGTGATCCCGTCCAGGGAGGAATTGGCCCTAGAAGCAAGGGTCGGGGCGGGAATCGCAGAATTCGAAGTGACCGGTTCGCTTCGAAGCCTCTGGTATGATGCGCAGAAGAAGGACGCGTCTCTGGCAGGCCACTTTCGACGGCCAGGGGACCCGTTCCGAGTCGCGTCGGACGGACTTCTGGAAAGGTCTGTCATCTTGGAAACAGGAGAGAAGGCCTGGGCTTGTGTGGTCCCAATCGGATTTGTGACATCGCACGGGCTGACCTGGCGTAGATCGTGTTTCGACCAGGCCCACAGCGGAGCGATTGGGGGCCACCGGTCGGCCGATCGTACATGGAATCTTCTTAGCCGCAGGGTTTGGTGGCCGGGAATGAACCAAGACATTCAGAAATGGACAGAAAGGTGCATTATCTGCTTGAAGGCGCGAGGGAGACCGACGAAGGTTACTGCGCAGGCGTCTAGATGCCTGGCGGACGCGTGTTGGCAAGAAGTCTCGGTCGATTGTGAAGGACCGAACAGGGAAGATCGGTGGGGTTTCAGGTACACCCTCACCTATTTGGATTGCCTGTCTCACGCGGTGCAGATTGAACCGTTGCGGTCTCTCACGCACGCGGAGGTCAGGAGGGCCTTCGCTCGCTGCATTTTTCGGGCGCGAACGGTCCCGACGTTGGTTCGTAGCGACAGGGGGCCTGAATTTAAGAATGCGATGATGGCAGAATTTTGCGCTCTTATGGGTCTTGGTTCCAAGCAGAAGTTTGCTATGAGCATGCGACCCTGCGAAACGGGCTCCAATGAACGCATGCATCAGGAGGTGCAGAAGACGCTCCACATCATCATTAAGGAGGTGGTGCGAGGGGAGACAGACGAATGGTCGGAGCTTCTCCCTCTTGTGGAGTACATTCTGGATAACAGTCCGGGGGCGCATGGTTATACGCCCAGGGACCTTGAAAGATCATGGTCTCTCAGTTTGGATTTGGAAAAGGACCTTATCCGTGAAAGTCTGCAGTTTGAACCAGTGAGCGAATGGGCAAGGAAACAATTTGCGACTTTCGCCAAGTTGAGCACGAAGATCAAAAAGCATTGGGAGAACGCCTCTGCTGCCAGAGCCAAGCTCGCCAATCGTTATCGGAGAAGTCTTGATCTTCACATTGGCGACCGTGTGGTTTGGCAATCACCCCTGGCACGGCCAGAGGGGGCGGGGCGAGTCCCTTGGAAAAGAGGTCTGACCGGGCCATGGGAGATCACGGAAGTTAGGGGAAATCGCCTTGTTCTCCGCTCCGTTCAAGATCCCTCGCACCGTTCAGTCGAAGCCCATGCAGAAGATTGTGTTTTGGTTCCTGCCGATGTGGACGCGGAGGGTCCTAATCCCCAAGCTGAAGTTTTGTTGGATGACGGCCCGCCTGACGAAGCGCCGTCCTTAGGGCAACGTCTGAAGGGCGAAGGCGAACCAAGGGAATTCGTCATGCAGCGCCGTGGCCGAGAATTTGTGCTCAGAATTGGTGACGTGGTGGCTTACACGAAGGGGCACAAGGTTTGCCATTTTGGCCGAGTGACGCAAGTTTCAGTTGATGAGGGCATGATTGGGGTTCACAAGTACCGCCCTGTCACTGGGTCATTCAGGGTCAAGTGGGTTTTGGCGTTTTTAAACGAAGAAGGAGCCGTGGAGGAGAACGGAACTAGGCCCGTGATCGAAAGAATCAAACTCAAGGAAGTGGTCACGAAGGCAGATATATCAAGGGACGGAGTCCTCGCAGCCAGCACAAGCCGCAAATTGGACAAGGCTGGCTACCGCCTTGTCGAAGAGCGGGTAGCTTCCTTGGTTCAAGAGGCGGGGACGACTGACCTGTGGAATCAGCTGGGTGTGCTTCTGGCCGAGCTGTTTGAGGCCGAGGGTGTTCCGGTTCCTATGTTCCCAATTTTGGACCAAGAAGCTTCACGACTGAGGAGCTGGCTCGAGAGTCACAAAGCTCGCAAGGTCGCGTTTTTAGAAATTCATGTTGACCGCAAAGGACTCTCTGCGGCTGCGCGTCGAGCAGGGTTCTTGGCGGCGCCGCCTTTGGGTCAGAATGGGTTTTCGTACGGGCGCCGATGGGATTTGGCCAGGGAAGAAGATCGCTGCCTTGTCGACCTCTTGATTCAGTGGCTTGCCTAGACGCTCCACCGATGCATAAAGGACATTGTTTTCACCAAACGGCAATGTTTTCCATAAACGTTGTCGTGTGGGTAAAACATTGTCGCATGTCCTACAAAAGCCAAAAACGAAAAAATACAAATTTGTAAAATTATAGTCTGACATAGCTGTTTCTGGATGGGTACAAGTTGTCATTCAGTCAACGACAACGCGTTTAGGGTTTCTAACGACAACGCATTTAGGGTTTATGACAACGACAACGCGTTTAGGGTTTATAACGACAACGCATTTAGGGTTTATAACAATTAACAACGCGTTTAGGGTTTACAACGACAACGCATTTAGGGTTTACAACGACAACGCGTTTAGGGTTTAAAACACGACAACGCGTTTAGGGTTTATAACGACAACGCATTTAGGGTTTATAACAACAACAACAACAACAACAACAACAACAACAACAACAACAACAACAACAACAACAACAACAACAACAACAACGCGTTTAGGGTTTACAACGACAACGCATTTAGGGTTTACAACGACAACGCGGTTAGGGTTTATAATTAACGACAACGCATTTAGGGTTTACAACGACAACGCCTTTAGGGTTTATAACAACAACACAACAAGAAGAAGAAGAAGAATAAGAAGAAGAAGAAGAGGAAGAAGAAGAAGAAGAAAAACAACAACAACAACAGCAACAACGACAACGCGTTTAGGGTTTACAACGACAACGCATTTAGGGTTTACAACGACAACGCATTTAGGGTTTACAACGACAACGCGGTTAGGGTTTTAAAAACGACAACGCGTTTAGGGTTTATAACGACAACGCATTTAGGGTTTACAACGACAACACGTTTAGGGTTTACAACGGCAAACGTGTTTAGGGTTTATAACAACAACAACAACAACAACGCGTTTGGGGTTTACACCGACAACGCATTTAGGGTTTACAACGACAACGCGGTTAGGGTTTATAATAACCTGCTCCTATGGCATCTCTGCCTGTTCTGCAAACACTTAGCTTGCTGCCGTCCATTATGGGCGGTGCTGACCAAAGTCTGCAATGCAGGCAAGAGCCTGCATTCACAAGCGAAATTACCAACATGCTTGCTTGCAGCTTGCCGGCTCCGCTACTATGTAAAGTTTTGATGCTCAGCAGCATGCTGGCTGCCAGCAAAGAGAAACTGCATGCAAAGTAGCTGCATTTGGCATCTCCTATCAATACAATATATATAATGTAATATGTGAACGTAATAGTACATAGCATATATCATAATTATATTATCTCAAATATTATATTATATCATTATATTGTATCAAATATTATATTATATATCAAATTTAATATATAATATCATATACTATATCATATATAATATATAACATCATATGTTATATCATAATTAATATCATCAATTTTACTTTACATTTTATTGTATATTATATTTTATTATATTATAAATTATATGATATTATATTATATTATATTATATAATATATTTTTATTATATTAATCAAGGGAAAGGCAAGGTTCAAATTAGAACACCTTATTAACCCAAACAACTGGGGATTTGTACATGGTCGTAATCCATGGGGGGCATGTTGCTTACGCATTTTTTAATGGTGACCCTTCACCCTTTCCAACCATTGTTGGACACAAATGAACAGAACTCTTTCAAGGTATTTCAAGGTTTTTTCTTGATGAGTGGTAATGCCCTGAAACTGTATGATGTTTCACATGCATAGCCGAGTTTTCCCTGAGCAGTTGCGTTTGTTTAAAATATGTGTTTGAAATCAAAAACGATTGTTTCAGGATAAGGTGTTGTGCAAACACGATCCCTGGTGGAAGAACCAACGTGGCGCGACCGCATTTGCAAATTTCGGCTGCTATTCACATAAGCCCATCCCTCTAATATGTAATACGCTCTTAAAAGGACCCAAGAACCATCTATAGAAATATTTGCAACCCCCAGTGCTGACACTACATTGGTACATATTATTAGCGGGATGGGGCGACAAACCTTGCCGCATCACACATTTGAAGGAGCAACATTTCAATTGAAAACGCCGAAACTGACAAAACAACCTCTTCTCGTTTTGGGGTTTGACAGGTCGTTTTGAAAACCCAACACTGGTTTGCAACTGCTTTTCTACCACTCCACTGCCCGCGGCAACTGCCCATCGCGATGGCCTTGCGAAGGCGCCTTTTTGGACGAGTTTGTTTGGCTCATCACCCCTTGAACCTACTTATGGAAATGGCAAGTGTCAAAACATACCGTTGGAAGATTCTTTGTGTCAAGGTCTTGCCATGGACCTGCTGGGCGATCAATTTGATCCTTCCCAAATAGCTCTCTTCCATGTGTGTTGAAAACAGTTTGAATTGGTTTAGCCTGAGAATTTTCAATTCAAAGGCCACGTGCACCAAGTAGTGCAGCTTTGGGCGTACCTTGAAGAGATACCCCTCACCGTGAAACCTGAGAGCTAGCCAAGCAAAACTGTTGGTGAAGGTAAGCAAAGTTTCTGAAGCCTCATCAGCATCGGGTTGGTCCAGAACCAGCCCGGATAAACTTTGAATTTCGGTTGACCTTTGGAGACCCCAGGTACATGCTGCTAGCACCTGTAAATCCATATCATCCGAAACATCAGCGACTTCTTGACATTTTCTGGCCAGCCACCAGAGCATGATCTTTACATGGGAACCCTTGTATCTTGAACTCAGCTCTGCAAACTCCGAAAGACCACCCAAGCCGGCCAGCGTCAGTACTGGCTTGCAAGGAACGTAGTACCTGAGATGGTATGATTGGTGACATTTCCACTGCATCTATCATGGGATGTGACAGAGTTTGTTTTTAAAAGGTATGATGAGGTGTGATGTGATGCCATGCGGCTATATGTGGTGTGTTGTGTTGGCATGTGATGTGATGTGATGTGATGTGATGTGATGTGATGTGATGTGATGTGATGTGATGGCATGTGATGTGATGTGATGTGATGTGATGTAATGCCATTTGGTTATATGTGATGTGATGTGTTGGCATGTGGTCGTGATGTGATGTGATGTGATGTGATGGCATGTGATGTGTTGTGATGTGATGTAATGTGCTGGCATGTGATGTGATGTGACATGACGCGATGTGTTGTGATGCGTTGTCATGTGATGTGATGTGATGTGATGGCATGTGATGTGATATGATCTGATGTGATGTGATGCCATTTGGCTGTATGTGATGTGATGTGTTGTGATGGCATGTGATGTGATGTGATGGCATGATGTGATGTGACGTGATGGCATGATGTGATGTGATGGCATGATGTGATGTGATGGCATGATGTGATGTGATGGCATGATGTGATGTGAGGTGATGCGATATGATGTGATGTGTTGTGATGGCATGTGATGTGATGTGATGTGGCGTGGTGTGATGTGGGACATACAAATACATAAGTATTCTAGTAAGCCCCTACATGTACTCCACAATATCTTTGTTTTTACTGCTATGCACACAAGCTATTGGGCCCTCCCATGTTTATATATGCGATTCAATTTACCCCCTGTTTGAAACATACGTTGATTGTATCCCGGAAATGCAAAAACTAGATCTGACACACTGACAGGGCATCCCGATTCTGTCCCATTTGTTGCCACTGAAAAAAATACAGTGAAAAACTTTCAGTGCGAAAATAGCCAATCCATGAAAAGGGGCCCATGAGCAGCGCAAGTCCGATGTAACTCCATGTGGACTCGGTTCAAGGTATCATCCCAGTTTACAAGAGGACCCCAAACTCCTTTCAATATCAGAATCCGAAGACCACTTGCAAACAAATCCCTGCCACACCCCAAGTTGACATTGTGGAGCCAATCATACATAACAGTTTCCAGACGAAAACCATCAATGGCTGTATAGGGGGAGATGCATCGCTCCCGTGCCAAATAGGCTTCATGGCTGAGCCTTGTGAGCGGCCACGCCACCCCGGGACCGAAGGCCCGTCCATGCATTGAGGGCGGGGTGTTTTTCCCAACTGATGCCAAGCATGAATCACAAAGCCTGGGAGCAGGCTTCAAAATACTGCAAGCTAGAACGAATTGAAGGTCATTTACAGTTTGGGAATCACATCATCAGGGTCAGAAAATGCCTTAAAACAAACCATGGGGCTGTGCGCAGCGACAGTATTGCCGGAACTCATGCATGTACTGCCTCGCTTTCAGATCTGCTTTGCAAGCGAAGTAGCAAGCCCTGACATGGTCACTGAAGTTCTTGCAAGGATTTGCTTTTATGTTATGTTGAATGAACATCGAAACCATCAAAGGTGCAGTGGGGATATTCCAAAACAAAGAGATTGACACCCATTTTTTGTTTTTGATTTGATGCTTGCCTCCATCCACCAGCAAGCTCCTTTCCAGCCAACGAAAAACGGTATGAGTTTTTTGGGAAAGGTTCATCCTTGAATCCCTTGTCAGGCCCTACACCACGAGATGCGCATCGCAAAGACCAGGCGATGAGCTTTGCAATTTGGGCATTGGCAGCCTTTTGAACCTGGGATTGTAAAACCAAGGCAAGGGTGTCAAATAGTAGAAACCAAAACCATAATTACTATATGTTCCAGGGTATTACAGAAACATAATATATTCAAGGGCTCATAGATAAAACTGCTTCGGGGAGAGTCTACTCAAACAGTAAACACAAGAGAAGATAATCAGATCCGCCTAGGAACCTCTTTAGTCAGCATGTGCCTCTCAGGAATGATAGCGACTGGATATTTGAGATGCAAGGGATCCTTTACCAACCCCTCCTGCCCAAAGCAAGAAGAAATACTCCAGCAAAAACATTCGTCATCACGCTTCATCACTGCTCCGTCTCCATGGATGGTAATGCCAATGAGACGTTTAAGATCACAATCTTTGTTCTGCAGAATTTCGTGGGTTGACCAGGGACCAAGCGTTCGAATGTAACGCCAAAATTGTTCTCTTGCAGAACCGTCCATATTCCCCAAGAACACAGAATCAAAAAAAAGTTTTGATTCCATAGTTGCAACCGCGTGGAGAATTTCGTGTGGAAGGAGAACTCGAACAGGAACTTTCTGAATCCTTTGGTTATCCACTTGCAAGTTGAGTTCAATGACATAGGGTTCAAGCTTGAAGCCATACAATGCCTTAAGCCACCTATGTAAGTCTCGCTCAGCATTTTGGGGATGACGCCCATTCCCACCAAGAGTTGAAAAAGCTTTCACTGCTTCGTGAGGCACTTTGTGATCCGAAACAATTCCACCTGCAAGTTCGCAGGCCGCAGCAACTGACATCTTGCCACGACCAATGAGGTCAGTAATTTTTTCGACAGTTTGGGATGGCTCATAGCTCTCCAATTTCTGCCGCTTCCTGGCGATCAGGTATTGAAGGAAACAAGAATTATACCTCTCATTTTTGACAATGTTTCGGACTTCTGTTTTTCACCTGGGACCTTGAAAGAAACTCGGCTGTACTATGTTATATGTTAATCTTTGATTGGGAAACCATGGGTTTCAAATCCCAAAGACATGGAGAGCTGGTTCATGAGACTCAAAAAGGTGGAAGGTATCTCGTCCATGTCATGGGAAACACAAGAGATGGAAGGGGCTCAGCGAATTTTAAGATCATTGAGAAAGTATCTCATCAATTTCATGAGACTGATTTTGACCGGGTGTCAATCACAACTGCTTGAGCTCCGGCCAGTGGGGCACACTTTGACCCGGAGCCGTGCCTTCGTGACGGAGGAGGCAAGCCTGGCACGAGTTGAACATAGGGAAACATTTTTTTTGGACAAAAACAGAGTTACCCCACACAAGACTGTATATAAGTTTGTCAATCCCACTTCTCAATCGGTTGAAGTTTGAAACCTTTTTTCTCTCTGCCATTTCCATTTGAACTTTGCCCCAAGTTCACAGCTATTGCGCATGAACACAGCATTACCTGCCGCCTGCAGTTCAGCACTGCTCCCAGTGGAACACCAACCATTTGAGCATTTGTTCACACGAACTTATAGAACTTTGACCATTTGACCATGACCTTCATTGAAATAATTGGGCCCCTGGCCCCTGCACCTAAATACCACGGCAGTGGCTTGAAGACTGCAGGTTCTATCAAGTAAGCTGTCCTACTCAACACCATGGGTCCACGCAAATGTTTTGTCACTTGCATGTGGAGACGCAAACCGCTTTCAAAATTAAATCACTTCGAGGCATCCTTACCTTTGGATCTCCTGGATTTTCCACTTCCGGGCTCCTTTTTCTTGCTAGGCGCCTTCAAGAAGGCACTCGCTGCAGCCTGCAGGACTGTGGACAGGCAACTGGAAGAAACCATGAGGTCTGGCACCTAAAACCTAAGATGAAAGCTTGTGGGGTTTCACAGTTGATTGGGGAAAATTCAGATCACTCAAAATCAAATTATTTCCGCAAGGTTTGACAGTTGATTGGGGAATTTCAGATCACTGAAAATCAAAATATGTCCGAAAGGTTTAACAGATGATTGGGGAATTTCAGATCACTGAAAATCAAATTGTTTTTCCCGAAATTCAGATCACTGAAAATCAAATTATTTCCACAAGGTTTAACAGATGATTGAAATTGGGGAAATTCAGATCACTGAAAATCAAATTATTTCCACAAGGTTTAACAGATGATTGGGGAAATTTCAGATCACTCAAAGTCAAATTATTTCCGCAATACAACTCAAGAAAGTTTATACCTACTCAAATTGAGGAAAGCAAACACACTTTATCAAGAAATGGAGATGAACCCTGCAGGGAGTCGTCCCAGCCCAGCCTTGGCTTTTTCATTAGCATCCTCTTTTGCTTTCACCTTCTCAAGAAGATTGGAGATGATCGCTTCATCCTTTCCCTTCAAAGCTTTTTGCATGGATTGGTACAGCCCTTCAAGCTCCTCAGCCAAGCTCAGGAGCTCTTTCGCAAGATCACCAGCGTATGCCACGCCGTCCAACTTGATGGACTGCCCAGCATCTTTGAGCATGTCTGGCATTTTCTCCACAGCAAGCTCTCTCACTGTTTTGGGTCCAACCTTTTCCATTTGCTCCTCCTTTTTCTTTGGTGCTTTCTTCGGTGCAGCTTGCACCTGTCAAAGCAAGTAGAGTCGCAAAAGAACATAGATCCAATAGAAGATACATTGAAAGGATTTTGAAATGGCTTTGCATTTTGTAGCTGTAAACCAACATGATTAATCAACTCCCCATTCCCCAATCTGACTTGGATCGCCCAGCCTGGCAAATGGAACCCAGGAGATTCTTCGCTCCAGCACTTGTCGCAGTGTGGACTTGTGGCAGGAGGCCTGGTCTCAAGATGCCGGATTCTTCGTCGATCAAGGCACTTCGTAGGTCTGAATCAACATTAGATGAAGCCTTCAATGCCATGCTCTCCTTGGTGATATCCTCCCGCTTGAACTCATGTCCTTGACGCATGAAGTACCAACACTCCTTAGGAGACAGGCAAAAAGACCGATGTTGAAACTGGCACGCTGGAGACTGTGATTCTAGTAGATGAATAAATCCGTACACACAGAAATACATATATCTATATATGTATTTCTGCGTTTGTGTGTTTGTGTCTGTGTGCAATGATATTTTTGAACATATGTATTTATATTATGTATATTTTTGCACATCTACACATGCACGAAACGAATAGGCAAATACACAGGGAAGTAGCTTGTAAATGGGTACCCTACTGAATTTCTAAACATCGGCTTAACCATGGTAAAACAGGGGCATATCCCAACTTTCAGTGGCTATACCATAGTCATATCCTGTATGCAAACCCGTAAATAAACAATTTCAATGCCCAAATTGGTTTTGGTGATATATCCCAACTTCTGGTTGTTAATAGTGCCAACTGCACAGAATTAATTTCAAGGCCCACATATTTGTAGGGGGGCATCCCAACTTATATATATATATATAAAAAATATATATATATATATATACATATCGCTCTCTCTCTGTCTCTCTCTCTCTCTTTATCTACCTATCCCCACACAACCCCCCAATCTTACAAACACCTGCGTGGTTGCCAGGCAGGCTTCATCGACATCCCCCGGAAAATCCGGGTCTTCATAGTACAGGCCTGCATCCCGTCGGGATTGGATCAGCTTGTTGAATTTGGTCTCATCATATTTGCCCCGCAAGTCTTTGCCCTGCACCGCTTTCCAGCCCTGCTTGCTGGTGTGCTTTGCCTCCATTTTTCTCTCCACTGCCAACTTGGTTTCTTCCCAGTCGCCTTTGTGGTCAAGCCAAAGGTTAAATAACTCGACCTTTGAGCTACTGTAATACTCTGCAAGTTGACAAGGAAATTTCTTCTTGTTCTGTGCAGAACGCACAAACGCGTCCCACTCCCTCTTGTTCGTGCTGCCTCAGATGAGAGCATTAGAAGGGCAAAGGGTGACAGCAGCACATAGTGGCATGTAACATGTCAGAGGTGGTATTGGAAATTCTGTTGTCTCTTGATAGCCACTGGCAGTGGAAAAGCTAGTTCCCGAGGAACCATGTATTTATGTATATGTATGTGTGTGTATACTCAAATATGTTAATGTATATGTATGTATAAACATATGTGTAAATAAATATATGTATGTATGTTTAAACACATGTATATATATATATATATATGTACATATGTATATGTGTATATATATATATATATATTATATATATGTATATATGTGCATATGTATGTGTATATATCTATACACATATGTATGTGTATATATGCATGTACATATATATATATATGTCTATATGTTGATATGTATATGTTTAATAGTGCCCAGGGACTGTTGCGAAGGGCAAGGGCAGTCTCCTTTGTCTCTTCTGTCACTGCAACTAGCTGGTGCTCACTTGGCACTGCTGTCTCGCTCTGCTCATTGCTTGTGTCCTCCTCCTTTTGTTCCTCGCTTTCATCATCGCTGCTGGGGTCGATGTCACATGCCTTACCGCCATCATCGCTGCTGGTGTCATCACTGCTGCTGTTGTCTCCGTTGTCTCCAGCAACATCCTCTTCCTCCTCGTCCTCGGATCCCTGCTCATTTTCTTGAGGAACTGCGTCTTCCTTCGTCTCTTCCTCTTCTCCTGTCTCTTCTTCTTCGTCAGACTCCTCCTCATCTGTGTTCTCTTCTTCTGCTTCTTCCTCCTCATCCTCTGTGTCGGCCTGTGACACGCAACCTTGTAAGTCTCCTGCCAAGATCTTTCTGCAAGACGACGTAGTGGTCTCACCATCATCATCAAGGAACGAATCATCAGGCGTGTCCATGCCACCAAAGGTCTCAACCAGTTCCTGAAGGCGTTCTTCAGCTTTTTGTCTTTTGGCATCTGGGGTCTCAAAGATTGGTTCAATCTGTCGCTTGACACATGGCACATACTTGATCTTGTCCTCTTTGCTCTTTTTCTCTTTCTTGTTTGACCCATCTTCTTTGTCATCATCCTTTCTATGTCGTACCTTCTTCTCCTCAGGCATTCGTTCCTTCTTCGCGTCCTTCTCCTTCTGCTCCTCGTTTTGCCTGCTTTCCTTTCGTGTGCCCTTCTTATTTTCTTTCGCCTCTTGAGTCTCAGTCTTCTTCGCATTGGCCGGCAGAACCTTCTGTCCCTTCTCCTTGCCATCTTTCTGCCTGTCCTTGGACTCTGCCTCCTTCTTCTGCTTCTCCTTCTCTTTCTTCTGCATCAACTCCTTCTCCTTCTTCTCTTTCGACTCCTTCTCCTTCTTTTCTTTCAACTCCTTCTCCTTCTTCTCTTTCAACTCCTTCTCCTTCTTTTCTTTCAACTCCTTCTCCTTCTTCTCTTTTGACTCCTTCTCCTTCTTCTCTTTCGACTCCTTCTCCTTCTTTTCTTTCAACTCCTTCTCCTTCTTTTCTTTCAACTCCTTCTCCTTCTTCTCTTTCGACTCCTTCTCCTTCTTCTCCTTTGACTCCTTTTTCTCCTTTGACGCCTTCTTCTCCTTTGACTCATGCTTCTCCTTTGACTCATTCTTTTCCTTCTGTTTCTCCATCTTTTCCTTCTGCTTCTCCTTCTCGTGCTTTCCTGTGTCTTTAGCTGGTCCTTTCTGCTCCTTCGCACTCTTACTGCCCTTAGACTTTGACTTCAGCTGGTCTTTCTTTACCTCAACTGGCTTCTTAGCAAAGTTGACACGAAGTCCACAAGACGCAGAAGAGCTGGGGGACGTTCTCAGGGCAGATGGACGGCTGTTACTAGGAGAACTTTTGCCATGTACCCTGGTGACGGGCACTGTTGCCGGCATGCTTCAAAAGTTGCCCCGACTGATCCACAAATTTGCTATGGGATGCAATGATTGTTTTGGGTGGATATATACAAAGCGCATGTATTCTCGGTTATTCGCACCATTTTCTCGGCAAATCGCACCATGAAAATGGTGAAAAAAAACAGAAAAACTTTGGATTTTCGTGACTGGTCCCTGAACACTTGCCAGGCAGGCCGATTCCTCGTTTCAACCAGAGGCGTGGCATAACCTCCGGGCATTGGTGCTCTGGGCGGTGTAATGGTTGCCTTTTGGGTCATGGGTAGCACTTCAAAGATTAATGGATAACCCAACTGGGTTGTCACATTGACATGTCAAGTACACTTTTGATGTCTATAGATATGCCTAGATTGGAACATCATAAGAGCAATGTTGGAACATCTGTTTCCACTCACCGAGCCCCAGGGTAAGTGTAAGCACATCGATGGAAACCATGGGTTGAGGCCAGAGCCGGCACAGATTTCTATACTGAAATAACACAAGGCATGAGATATTTTTTACCTTTTGGAGACTTTATCGAAACTTCTGGTGTTTTGTTTGGAGACTTTCTCGAAACTTCTGGTGTTTTAAAGAAGCCCGGCTCTATGCACAAACCCAATCCATTCCAACCTTTGGCAGGATGGAAACTAATTTCACACATGATTTGGGTGCACCATGGTAACAACTACCTTTTGGTAGCTAAAAAGTCCATGAGTGGCTGAAGCTGACAATGTTTGGACCACATCTTGTTGATGCGTGGTCGGGTATCAAACTCATTGGTCGATTTCTTCGCTGCACGCAAAAATTGCACAGCGAGGCGGTAGTTCCTCTTCTGGTGTTTGGAACGTACTTTGCTCAAGGCCCGGCCAAACCTTGGGAAGCAAGGAAGCAATGGGGTCCAAATGAAAATTGACTGGATATACAGTGGGAACCCAATACCAATATATATTATACACCAATACCATGTATTTCCCAATATGTCCCACATATTATGTGTACATAGTATGTCCCTTAATGTCCACCAAACAAATAAGAACCACCACAGAGTTTATTAATGCAATCCATGGACGGTGCTGGGTAACTTTGGCTTGCTTTAAGCTGGGACCCGCCATGAAAGCGGGCCTTCCCAGCACGGGAGACATACCGCACCACCATACTCCTTTCCTTCAAACGCTCGGGGACACTGTAGTCCGTGATCTCGTTCACACACCTGTGGCCTTAGTTGGGCCCCAACCACCACAGTGAAATATTGGACCTTGCAGGGCAATTCCTTTTGGATCATTTTGGTACAAATATCTAGGAAAAGACATAAGATTCACCCCAGTCACTTGAATATAAGATGTTGGCTTTGGTGTTGGACTTCCAAATTTTGACATTCGGAACCGCAGCCGTCTCACTGCCACAAGGCGTAAAAGGGCCTGGAATATCGGATGAAATTCCATTGTGCTAGTTCCAGGTTGTTCTAATACCCACCAGATTCCTCGACATGAACATAGCAACATCAGGAGTAGCGCACGACATGCGAGTAGATTTCCATCCCGCACTGCTTGGGAATCAGAACGTCCAAGTGGATTTTTTTTGGATCTCAAAGTGCTCCCCATCGATCTTGGTAGAGCAAATTAACTCTCCAAAACATTTGATGAACCCTCAAATATCTGTTTTTGACACGCTGGAAAACCATCAAAAAAACATTCAGGTGGATGGGATCTAGCCAAAGCACACCATCACAAAGGTGCTGCACACAGGTGCAGATAAAGATCCTGATCCTGGTTCTAAGTTGAGGGTATGGTAAAGGGAATTCCCAAACCCGGTCTCTGTCAACATGTTCATGGTCTCCGCGTTGTATCTCACATCAATCGGGATGGCCTTTCTTCCCTCCTGCAAGGCTACGGGCTACGGATGTCGAACAGATGGAAGACAGGAAAACCTGTGGACTTGGGGGTGGCTGCCCCGAAAAGAAGAAATTCTTTTTGACACTTGAAGATTCCTGTGTTTACAGATTCTTGGTGTGATAGCCACAACAATTTTTGGGGAATCATGTAACCCAAGATTAAATTCCGTTCCACTGCAACAAAATACAACATCGTTTGGCAAACCAGTCCATCCATTCATGTTGCGTCACCTGACAATCTCCAGCAAACGTCTCAAGATGTTGACAAGGACTGTCCCAATCCAAGTGCGGGATGCTGAAGACAAGATTCACCAGGGTCGCCAAAACCTTGAAACGCCATAACTTTCACAAATTCGATTCAAGGATTGAAGGCTTTGATAACCCACCGAAATTGCCATATTGAAACTGCCATATTGAAAGTTCCATATTGACGTTGGAAAAGAACCCCTGCTTCTCATTATCAACATATACATATCAAATGAAATGACCATTTCAAACCTAACGACAATCGGGGCCCTCAAGTGCCGCAGGCCAGCCAAGCACCACATCTGCTGCCGATCTTTCATCGATCGAGGCTGGATGGTGCGAGGGCTCGGCTGGAACGGCATGCGCTTTGTGGACTTCTTAACCCTTTTCTTCACGTCTTTCTGCTGCAACTTTCTCACCATGGTGGTGAAAGAAAATGGGGGCACTGCTGCGAAGCTGGACCAAAATGGGCTTAAGATGATGGAATTGTTCTTCATTTTTCTGGTGACATTTACGTAACTGCATTTGGGTTCTTGGAGATTGTTCTTTTCCACTTACACCTCAAGCAGCAGTTCGGGCCTCCTTCTGGTTTGATGGCCTCGGCCCTTCTCAACCTGCCAGGATGGGAACTGATGGAGGTTACCTTAAGGCAAGGGTGGCACCTGGTGTGCTTATTACATGGTGAAGCAGTGGCAAAACTGAGTGAAATGGGTGTGGAAATTTAATTACCAATTTCTGCTTTGGCTTTGGCAATCCCCTCAATTGAATCAAAAAACTCTGGGTAATGTCAATCTAGGTACAGCATCCAAGCATGTTCGATAATCCCATGACAGGCCGCCTTGAACTCAAAGGCTGACCTTCACGTAGAGGAACGTACCTTCAAGCAGCTAGGGATAGTTTCAACTGAAAATTGCCATATAGGGGTACAGGATTATAAGCTGGCTTGTAAACCATTAAAACCCCCAATTAACTATAGGAATATCTATCATAACCCATAGTTAAACCGCTTATAAGGCAACTTGGCTATCTTGGGGGCCCATCCTGTATAGAAGAAATCATACATTCCCATCAAGACTTTAAACCCATACAACTGAAAAGGGCTGCTGGTAAGCTTTTTTTTGTCTGATCCCTCCAGAGCTGCAGCTTTGACACCAAACATGATACCATATATTGTCCTTGCACATTGCAAGTTGTCTCCAGAAAATGGAGCCCCCTGACATATACACACTATGTCCTACGGAGCTAGCGATGGAATGCGTAGCATTGCCACCTGATACCCATCAAACATTCAACAACACTTTAAATAAAGTGGGCCCACGCCTTGGCCGTCTGCCAGGCGGTGGTTGGCCCTTTGTATTTCGACCAGGTGCATTGCCCGGTCTGCGGGGTTCCCATCGAGTCGTCAGAAACATTACCGGTCTTCTTCACAACAAACGCCCGGGCAGCCAACAGCACTTCGATAGCCTGATTTTTTTTAGGAGGTGAGGATGGGCTTTTAACCCTGTTTGGCATACATTTTTTTTCCTTACTTGGATGCTCATCCCAGTTTGTAATTTGTAAATACCACATAGTATATAGTCACCCCATTTGGAAATATACATATCCATCTCTTGAATCTGAATTGGTGGGCCCTTTTGAACCAGGATGCAAACCCAAATTGTGATTCAAGACAAGTGGCAGCTCCAGATCTCGATCGTACGGTGTAGGACTTGGATCCCTTGTAGCTACCATTTTCTAAAGGCCAAGCTTCGACTGGCACACCGAGATCCTTCAAGTTGTAGTCCCCAAACATGTGGGTCACCGCAGAGCCATTGGTCGCAGTTGTGCTTGCCTTCTTCACCTGGGATGGTAATTCAAAACCCGATGGATTCTTTTCAATTTGTTTCAGTGGCTTTGGACTCTAAGCCAACAAAAACTTCCATGTTTTGGTTCGATCCCAAATTCATTGAAAACTTTGTTGAATAGTGACGGATACACCTGCTGGTTGGGGACTGCTACCATGGGGTGACCCAAAACTGCATCCTGAACAAGCTTGGCCGTCTTCGGCTTCTTGCTCGGAGGAGGAGGAACACGCTCGGAGTCAGAAGCGCTATCCTCAAGGACTGGCTCGACAGGCATCTGCATCAACATTCTGGCTTCGTTGAAGGGGTCCTCAAAAGGGCAACATTGGAAATACAATCAATAAGTTCAATAAGGGGCCCTGCCAACCTGCATGAGGGACCTTGTCAACAACTATACAGGCTCATTAGGGAAATACAATGAAATACATTGGATAAACCATAACTCCTCATTGTTTTCATCGAGACATCGAAGGCATTAAACCATTGTTGACCATTGTTGACCCCAAAAGTCCTTCATTGCCACCGGGCAATGGTCAGCTGACCTGCTGGCACCAGGGTCCTGCAGGGTGAGATACAAATCTATAGGTAAATAAATATGTTATGTATCTAGATATATGATATACATGTTATATATATATATACACACTTATAATATATATATATATATTCAATCAATATATATATATATATATATATGTGGGTCGTGGTACATAAGAGTAAACTGGACATGTTCAAATCACTGGCTGTCAAACTTGGTAGATGAGTAAACCATCAGGCCGTGTAAAAATATACATGTACATTTTCCTGAATATGTAAATGCATATATACATACATTTAAACATACATCTATTACAATTAAACATATACACTTGCACTTACATATACATACATACATACGCACATGTACTCATACATCATATGGGAATGTCTCAAAATAGGAATGCCCCAAGCTCACTTTTTTTAGTTAAAAAAAACAATGGTTTGGGGCATTCCCATATCATGTATAAAAGTGTGTCCCCTGAAACTGCCTATTTGAAATGTATCCCCAACTGCATTTCATTGTGTTGTAGCGCAAAAGATAGCATTTACCTTGCAAGGCAAATCACTGCAAAAACGTCCATGATTAGTTTTGTTCCAACCCCTTGCAAACACACCAGTTTCGAAAAACAAAACCGAAATAAAAAGAATTTGAACCTTGTATGCCCTTTCGACCCCGTTCTCCTTTGCCGCTTTCTGCAAACCATGCCATACCATAAAGGACTTGCGAGTCGCTAGCTTGGAGTAGATCTGGTCCCCATGCTTGCCCAAGGTTTCGATGCAATAGGACTCGTAGGCACCGTTCTCAAAAAGCTCATACTCTCCAAGGTCGGGGTCGGTCTTGGAAAGGTCTTCCATAATGTTCTTAGTTACATTGATGAAATCAGAGCAGAAAACAAGTGATCCAACCTCGTACCTTAAAACCCAAAAGGTGTGTTTTGATGGAACCAATTCAAACTTTCAAAATTACATTCCTCGCAAGCAAAGATGAATGGCCGAAGCCAATTCCTTGGCGATGGCAGCCTCTTCCTTCTCGACCTTGTTCCAATAGGTAATTGCTTTCCCATGCCATCCTGAACTGACCTGGCTGTCCCGCCAATCGATCCCATCGTCGCTGCTCGGAGTCTCTCCAAGTGACAAAGTCCGCTTGCGGAGGATGCTTGGCTCCGGTGAGGCTGGAGCTGGGCTTGCTCCTGTCAAGAAGGCTGCAATATGGGTAGAACAAACCCATTACACAGGTTCAAACAAATCCCACCACAAATTTCCAAACACAAACCACTGAATCAGAATTTGAACCAAACCACTTGCTCCAATAAACGTTGCAAACCCCACACCTTCAGAACCTTCGCTCTCAGAAGAAACATCGCTGGCAGTCTTTGCATGGCAACCTCTGGGGTCACGACTTTGGGCTTAAGGCAAAACCACCACGATCAAAAAACAGGGACATATAATGACAAATGATTTGCTTCGCCGCCCCCCCCACCTTCATTGCTGGACTCAGCCCCTGGAAATTCGTCACGTCCACCTGAATGGGAAGGTAACGGAGGAAATGACCATTGAATGTGATTATGTAGAATTTCTAACATAAAAAACCGTTGGTGATCAAGTTTGTTTGGATGTTTTTGCAAAACTCTATTGCATTAGGGGGTGCACATACAACTCACTCCTTCAAAAAACATGAGCACTTGCAAACATTTGCAAACCTTTTCAAACCAAACTGATGCACACTGGTTGAACAAATATCAGCAAAATGAATTGTTTCATCATGTTTGCCCTGAAACGCCTGGAGACGGAGAAAGTGGGCTAGGTCCAGCGGAATCACCTTCACGGCAAACAGACTCACACTCGGATTCGGGCTTCTCACCTGCACATGCATGCACGCTACCCAAACAAGAGTTAAACCCTTCAAAAATAGTGGGCTGGGAATCAAGCTTCAAAAAAGTAAATCGATTCAGTTTGTTTTCTAGTCCACCCTGACCTTCATCACGATTGGATTCGCCATCAGCAGCATCACCATCAGCCTGCTCTGAACCATCACTGTCATGATCATCATTCGGCTCGGGACCATCACCATGCTCTGAATCAGAACGCTCAGGTGCATTAATGTCACCGGGGTTGCCATCATCACCTCTGGCAGGGGATGCTATACTTGTCTGGAACAAATTCGGGACTATGAGTGAAATGTTTTCTATGAAACAGATTATGAACTTTGAAGTGGGCCAGATTTTTTTCTACCATCCCTGCCTGCTTCCTCTTGCTGACCCTCCCAAAGATCTTCCTCCTCGACCTCATCAACATGGATGGAAAAGAAGAAGATAGCATAAAAATGCTTGCAAGAAAACAGGAGGAAAAACCTGCAGCACCCACCTCATTAAAGCCCCATTGAACTGAAACTTCAAGCAAACCCCCAACATCAAAACAACGCAAACTTGCCAAAACAACCCAATGATGCAGAATACACACATTTCGATAGCTGACAGAAGAGCCAAAGAATTTGCTAGAAAGACCCACCCCCAAATCAAAGACCAGTGACAGCATGGGCCGGGGGCCTGCGAGGGGAACATCTCAGGAACGACTTGAGGTCACGGATTCTGGAATCATGAGCTCCATCTTGGTTGCTGCGCCAAAGATACCGCAACCCGCCCATCATCTTCTTCCCCTTGACCCCCTCACGACCTGCCATCTCTTGCCTGGAGTCAGCCCCCTGCGGTTTGAACAGCTTCTTCTGCAACATCAAGTCCAAGTAGATGTAGCAGTCGGTCAAAAAGTACGCACTGGGTACCTGAGCGAGGACATAGCAAACACCATGAATCACCATTCTTTATCCAAAGGAAACACCCGTGAACAAACATTGTTTAAAACACCAAATTCAACATGAATGAATTAGAGGTGCTCGCCGCAGCGACATGATGGCCAAAGGCCTCAAAAAGATGTAGTTCTGGGCGATTTCGGATGCGGAGGGGCGAGACATCGGGTTTCCCATGACCAGCAACCCATCCCCTGGCCAAGTGCCATCATTGACCATGGCAAGAAGCGAGGGTGGCAAATGTTGTCTCATCAAAGAAGCCATCTCAGCCTCACAATCTTGTTTTTTCTTTGCGAAAAAGAAGCTGGATAGTGGATAGTTTTGGATATCAACCAAACAAAAACACACACGGTTTCATAGGAGGGCCAAATTTTATTCTTGTGGCTACCAAGGGCAAAACAAAAATGACCCAATCCTGGAAAAGAAGGACTCCACAAATTTTTGATTGGGTTCACCATCAAATCCAAAACCTTGTGGTTTGTTTTTTTTCCCACCAACAACTTGTAATTTTGTTTATCTTTTCCAGGTTGGCTTTTAACCCCCTCCGATGAGAAGTAACCACTCGATCCTCATCCCAGGGCACTGTGCCCGCACCTGATTTCAACTTGTGGTGGGGAACATGTATCCTGTCTGTTTTCAAATGGACACATGTACGTTGTGTGTTTTGAATCAGGCACATGTATGTTGTATAATTTCAATGTGTGCCTATGACTTGGGGGCGTGCCCCAACTTTTAATACCACATTGCTGTACCCATTTCAAAACCTCAACTGCATTCCGAAGTATATTGACACCCCGTTATATGGTAGGTGGAAATAGAATGAAATAGATATAAATAAACATAAATAAATAAATCAATAAATATATATATATATATATACGTGTACCTATCTATCTACCTGCCTACCTACCTGAATCTATCTGAATCTATCTGAACCTATCTCGATCTATCTGAATCTATCTGAACCTCTCTGAATCTATCTGAACCTATCTGAATCTATCTGAATCTATCTGAATCTATCTGAATCTATCTGAATCTATCTGAATCTATCTCGATCTATCTGAATCTATCTGAACCTCTCTGAATCTATCTGAGCCTATCTTAATCTATCTGAATCTATCTGAATCTATCTGAATCTATCTGAATCTATCTGAATCTATCTGAATCTATCTGAATCTATCTGAATCTATCTGAATCTATCTGAATCTATCTGGATCTATCTGAATCTATCTGCATCTATCTGAATCTATCTGAATCTATCTGAATCTACCTGAATCTATCTGAATCTATCTGAATTATCTGAATCTATCTGAATCTATCTGAATCTATCTGAATCTATCTGAATCTATCTGGATCTATCTGAATCTATCTGAATCTATCTGAATCTATCTGAATCTATCTGAATCTACCTGAATCTATCTGAATCTATCTGAATTATCTGAATCTATCTGAATCTATCTGAATCTATCTGAATCTATCTGAATCTATCTGAGTCTATCTGAGTCTATCTGAATCTATCTGAATCTATCTAAATCTATCTGAATCTATCTGAATCTATTTGAATCTATCTGAATCTATCTGAGTCTATCTGAATCTATCTATCTATCTGTCTATCTATCTATTTATCTTTGAATCTATCTACCTATCGATCTATCTATCTATCTACATATCGATCGATCGATCTATCTATCTATCAATCTATCTATCTATCTATCTACCTACTACATGGAATCAACCACATCGAAACTAAGCAGCAAACGTACTGATCGCCATCCGCCCAAAATGAAAGGCCGCGCATCATCCTCTTGCCCATTCAGCAAAGGAGCGCCATGGGGAACCACAGCCATGTTAAGGCAAACTATGTTGGCGAGGGCCTTCCTGCACTTTGAACCCCAAATGGTCCTGGTGGTCTACAAGTAATAGCAATTTCAGAGAACAACCGGTGAAATCTCAAAACAAAAAGGTTCTGTCAGGAGTATGCCCATAGTTGAATTTTCAGAGAATAACAAACATTTCTGTTGAGAATCCACCCATAATCGAATACCCTTAATGGAATTGTCACAAAATCACATGTCATGGGATCCATCCTGAGCAATACGATTCACCTCATGGAGTGGTCCATGCATTCCTGCCACCTGATGTACACTTTGTGGGAGAAAAAATATCTGGATATGTGCTGATATGTATTGAGGAACCCATTTTCACCTTGTGTCTTGAGACACCAACAGCCTCCGCATGTGCCACAGTGGCGCACTCGTCCACGCAGGACTTTCTTCGAAAGGCCTGAGACCCGACAGGCGAAGCGAAAGGCTGATGGAACAGCGCTGTCATAGGGATCTGGAAATAAGGCGAATCAAACGAAGGGAAACCCACATGGTTGACGATTTCACTGAAAATGAAAACACGGTTCTGGTGATTCAGTTTCAAAATCAAGGGAATCCCGATTGTATAACCTGGCCCACCTTCAAAAATAACATGATTGCGCTGTGGAACCTGGAAAAAGCGACAGGAGTCTCAGGACCATTGCATGGCTTGGCACGGCAAGATGGGTAGAAAACTGCGAATATAACACAAAGATATGTATATACTATTTGTTGTACATACACTGTAAATATGCTATTGCATGTTATATGTATATGATACACAGATAGACAGATAGATAAAAAAAATATATACTATAAATAGAAAGACATGTACAGATAGATCACAAAAAATATCTTGCAAATGTTTTTAAAGTATATATATATATATGCAGTTCAACGTGCCATAGAACGGTTCGAACTCCGCAAAAATTGGACCGAAGAGGTTCATGGTTGCTGCCCAAGAAAAAATGTTTGAGTTTGATTTTAAGGTGTGGTAGCCTCAAAAATGAATTTGCTGTCTTGCATGCAACCATGGATCGTTGCACACCCGTTGCTGGATGCACATATGGCATCTCGAAAAAAAAGGGATGGCGAACGGCCGAAGCGAACGCTCGAGCATGTTTGTGGGGCCATAGGGCTGCAACAAAAATAAAAACCACGCAACCCAACATCACCTTCACAAATTTATTGTTTCAAACGTTCATCCTTTGTGACTTTTATTTGGTTCCAATATTTCTTCCGTTTGGGTAAGACCCCCTTTCAAGAAACATGGGGAAAAATTGGTTTTTGTTTCTATCCCACCACGAAGGTACATTTACAATTGGTGAAACCCCTCATTGGGAGAACCCTTCTTGTAACTTGTGGCTATGTCAACAATATGTTTGGGGGTGCCGCCGGGCGCCATCACCACCGGAAAAAAGACCATATAACGAAAAAATTGCTCAAGCATGGGCTGATGTGTGCTGCTCAAACCCTGGGTCACTCTTAAATAAAGCAGCTGCCTATCCATCGCAGTGAAATTCCATCATGGATGGCGAAGAAAAAAGCGTAACCCACATGCAAGTAACATGGGCTTACCCAAAGCACGTGCCAGCTGCACATGCACCCGTGCTAGACATCATTTTCTACAAGAGGCATGGTCACGTTGTTGTTTGTAGAACCGATGTCCTAAAGAGACTGTTGGAGCCTCCAGGTGAGCCTGGAGTTGTCCATGTGGGATTGCCTTCTGGACTTCACGATCGGTCGGGACAGGGGCGTTTCTTAGATTCAGATCAGGCCATACTGCGCCATGCTGTCTCTGTGTTGAAGGAGCAGGAAAGGAAAGGTCGTTTTGGGTCCCTGGGAGGTCCTGTCGGGAGCGCTATTTTCCACGGAAAGGAGCTCGTGGAGCTTTGTGGGAGCCTCTCAGAGCCAAGACGCCCATGGTCGGGAATCCGGACCGACGCGTGCCAGTATGGTTGGGTAGCGGAAGACGGAGAATTATGGTTGTCAAACATGGACCTTTCGTCGTGCAGCCTGCGTTGCCGTCGACCGGATTCTCTGGCCCCGACTGTGCATCCGCACCGAGCAACCCGGGGTTCTTCTGAGGTCCGCTCTGATGATAGGAAGGAGCACTGGGCAGGCGCGGGGGACAAGGAAGCTGTTCGCCCGAGCGGTTTTTGTGATGCTTATTGGAGTTCTGCCGAAGTGGCATTAAAGGGTGCCCTAGCAGCCTCAGCGAAGAGAGGCCTAGTGTTCGCTTCCTCTAGCGGATCGAGTCAAGGTTTTCCTGATTCGGTCGCGGAGAAGCGGGCGGATGGTAGCCTGGTCGATGTCCAGATCCCAGATCCCGATGTGAACGTCAGCAGTGAGCTGACGGCCAGTGAAAGAGAGGCAATCGAGAAGGAGTTAGTCGACCTTTCGGCCCGCATGGCTCAGTTGTGGGACGGTCGAGCAAAGGCGGAGCACGTGGGACGAGGTCAAGTCTGACCTGTCGGTCTATCGGCTGAGTGGCGAAAAGGTTGACAAGGATCCTCGTAGGGAAGAGTCCTACAGGAAAGCAGTCGTTGAAGGGCTAGGATTTGGAGAAAATGTCCTCTCGAAACATCCCGATTTCAACGCCGATGATATCGCAGCTTGCAGGGAAGTCTTGCTACGGAAAGCCGCTGGGTTTTGGTTGGAAGGTAGCCCTCGCACTACTGTGCGTGGTGTTGCCCATGATTGCGTTCCAACAGGACCCCCCGTGAGTCTTCAACCGCATTCGCTCAAGGGAGAGAGTGCTGCGTGGGTCGACGAGCGGCTTGAAGAAGAAGTTCAGCGGGGACAGCTGATCCGAGGGGCGAGTCCTTGGGGATCGCCTCCTTTTCCTATACTAAGGAAGCACCCGCTCACAAGAAGTCCCGCAAGCGGCGGCTGGTGGTTGATTATCGGAAGGTTACCCTGAGGATCCGATATTGAAAAACTTCAATCCCTGTATTGAAAAAAAAACATTTTCAATAATATTGAAAATGGCACATGTTGGGACCTCAAAAATCAATACCATGATCAATCCTATATTGATCTTGAGATTGATCAAGATTGATTAAAATTGATGGAAAATATTGAAAATGATATTGATCGATATTGATCGATATTGATCTTGGCAAAGCTTTTTCTTTGACAAGCTGAAGGTGTCAGGGCTTTCTTTGAAGCCATGTCTACAGCAGCATTCCAGGCTTGGCTTTCTTTCAAGCCTCTAAATTATTTCATTGATTCTGAGCTGCACAGCCATGGTGTACTTTGTGATGAAAGATTCACTGATTCTCGAAGCTCTGGTTCCATGTGAGCAGCTGTGGCCCAAGGTTGCAATGTATCCCATGAATGATTCTTGCTTGTATGTCCAGCAGGTAGCTGGGTTTTGGAAATGCAGCATCAAAGCAATGTGTGCCACATAGTGGCATTTAGGCGTCAATGTGAATCTGACTTCATCTCCAAAATGGCGGTGCAACCAAATGTAATGCTGCATGCTTTCTTTCAAGCACTTCTCAGCTTTTGTGCTGTCCTTCATGAACAAATCATCTTCTGAAATGATGGCATAGAAATTTGCCATTTGGTGGCAGCATTCAGCCATGTGGGCAAAAGCCTCACATTCACTGGCCTTCTTCCAGGCCACCATGGCTAATGCTGGCATGAGATGTCGAATCTCTCCTGCATGGCCTTTGAGCTTTGCTGGCTGTGAAAATGGGTTTCTTTCAGAAGTAAACATAAACCACGAGGTTGTTGTACTTCTCTGTGATGTGCAATTCTGCGTATGCTTCTTTGAGTAGTGCCCATATTTTGGCAGTGTTGCCAGGCCCAACCTCTTTTTTGGATCCAGGTGGATATGCCCAGGCATGTAGGATGGAGCCTGCCAACCTGGCAGTCACACCTAAATCTAAAGTGTGCAAGACATCGAAGCACACTCTGTATTCTGGTAGGCCACCAGGGATTTTGAACAGAGTGTGGTTGGTGCAAGGGCTTTCTTTCAAGCCTTCCAAAGATTTCATTTCCCATCCAGGTTCAGAGGTGAAATCAAAAGGGTTTTTCAGATGGTTTCCTTTCTCACAATCACAGAGCCAGCAATTTTTTTTGCTTTGCCAATGGGGGAAACCTAGGTGATTTGCATAGTATTCCAAATCGCCTAAAAAATTGAACACCCAGAAGGAATGCCCCTCAGGTGTAATTGGCTTTCTTGCAAGCCTTTTCAAATTTGTTGGCAGTGGCCTCCCTTTCCAATCCACGTCTGGGTGAAAACCTTGGAAAAGAGCAGTGAAGCTCCAAGCCATGACCTCATGGATTTCCACCCATGTGTTGGAAGCAGCTGCTGACTTTGGCCATGCAGTTATGAGGAAAGAACTATCCATGGGGTGGCTGGGATGCATTTCCCTTGGGCCTTCTTTCAGGCCTTGAGGAGCATAAAGCGTGGGTCCCCAGGTGAATGTCATTAAGGAGTCTGTGGAAAATTCGACACCATCTCCATGAAGCCAGAGAGGGATGGTTTTGTGTTTTTGGCTTTCTTTCAAGCCACTGTCCCACAGCCCGGGGTCATTGCTTTTCAAGTTTCCCCAGAAAGCTTTCAACTTGTGAAGGCCAAAAAGCGAAGGAGCCAACTTAGGATAGCTGCTGAATAATTGCCAAACCAGCAAATGTGGCAGTACAATGTGGCATGCTGCCTTGGTCTCTGGATTTTCTTCTTTGGCGTCCAAGGCAGGAACCTGAATGGAAATTGTTGGGCTTTCTTGCAAGCCCCCGTGCATGGACTTTTTCAACCTAGCCCTTAATAGCCTTACAAGGTCTCTATGGCAATTGCTTGGGTATTGACCAAAGGTTCCTAAGCCGCTCAATTCCACTATGCTCTCACATTGCAAGCCATCTGCAGTGGCTGCAAAAGCGATTTCTTGGAGCCCTGAGCTACTTAATTTCCCCAGGGACCAAAGTTGCAAAAGTTTCTTGCTTAGAGCCTGGCCTTCTTTCAGGCCTGGAGCTGGTCTTTTCCTAGTGTTTGTTAATTCTATTTTCTGATGGATGCCTGGCATGACCTTGAGCCATTAAAAACAGCTGCAGCATGCATGTATCTTACAGGTGAACCTCTTTACCCAAAAAAAGCTGCCTGGGGGCTGGGCATGCAAGCTGCTTATTTTTTTTGCGGGGCAACCATGCTGTCGCAAGTCAAGGCAAAAGTGGCCATGTCCCAGGCCTTCTTTCAGGCCAATCCTAGGCAGTGAGCAATTTCTTGAAAGCCTTCAGAGCTGATGCTGCTTCCAGCAAGTGGTTCTTGATGCCTTCCAGCTCACCATCTGTTGCCAAATCTTCCAAGCTGTCTCTAGATTTGATGAGAGCTTGCAGGACATCTGCACCCCAGCTGGCATCTTTGGCTTTCTTGCAAGCCTTCTTCAAATCAGCCACTCCTTGGCTGACCAAGGCCAGCATCTTCTTGACCTTACTGTCCTTTTCGTTTTCACCCACTTGTGTGGCTTCCTCTAACTTTGTGTGCCATTTTTTGTCTGCTTCCTTTTTTTTGGCAATCTTAGTCTTCTCTGCCTGAGCTTTCTTGCAAGCTCTGCTGTCCTCCTCCTTGACTTTCTCTTCCTTTGCGAGGTGCTCCTGCTTGTCATCATTTCTTTTTTCTTTTTTCTGAGAGACCATAGCCTGGCCTTTTTTCAGGCCTTGCAGGAAACTTGCTGCAGGATTATGTTGCTCTGCTGAACTTTCGTCCTCATGTTCAGAAGAAGTTTCAGAAGGTTCTGACAAAGCATCTTCAACCTGGAAGCCTTTCTGTGGCTTTTTTTCAAGCCAAAGGTCATCCCATTCCTGTTTTGTTCTTGCTGCTGCTAAGGCCTTCTTGCAGGCCTTCAGTTCCTCACCTTGCAGTGCTATTTCTTGCTCAGCAGCAATCCTTTTTTTTTGCTCCAGTGTGAGCTCGGTCCTGATCTTCACCAGGAGAAATTCATAGAATTTCTTTCCCACCTTTTTCACTGCTATTAAACCACTCTCTACCCTGGCCAGGGCCTCCTCTTCCCCATACCAGTCAAGGATCTGCTTCCAGGGGACCCACTCAAACCATTCTTTCTCCTTCTTGGAGTTGGCGACTTCTTGGCTTTTTTTCAAGCCCCCTTCCTGGGCCTGACCAGTCTTCAGGAAGTGCAGAAGCAGTTGCTTCTTCTGATCCAGGACACCTGGGCCACCCATCTGGAGCCAAGCTGCTTTGGCTTCAGGGTCTTTGTTCCTGGCTCCTTCATATTTTTTCCACAAGGCAGCTCTGTCTTTGTTGGAGATTTCCTGCCAGAATGCAGCCTCTGACAGGTGGCCTTCTTTCAGGCCTTGGATGGCTGCCTGTGTTTTTTCGTGAAGTTTGAGCCTGGAAGAAGTCAAAGTGGCACCAGCCTCAGAGCCTTCTTTCAGGCTTGCCTGGGCTGCCTTTGCTACACTTTCTGGAAGCATCTTTGCTGCTTCCTCTATCTCAGCCTCAGCAGCTGGTTTCCCTTCTTCAGAAGCATCTGGTTGGTGGCCTTCTTGCAGGCCCTCTTGCTGCTCCTCAGCAGTTGCCCCCTGGGTTGCTTCTTCCTGAGTTGCTTCGGGCTCAGAAGCTCCTACTTGGCCTTCTTGCAGGCCTTCTGCTGCTTCTCCTCAGCACTTGTCTCTTGTGTTGCTTTCAGTGGCTGGCTTTCCTCATTGTTTTCATTCAGTTTCTGTGTTTTTTTTTCTGGCTTTCTTTCAAGCCCTCAAGGGATGCAGGCCTTTTCTTGGCCATAGCCTCCAAGTACGGCTGGGGATTTGAGTTCTGAAATTGCTACAGAAAAAAAAAGGTTTTGGTTTACATGAAGTTTGAAAGTTAACATTAAAAAAAAAAAACATGCGTGTGAGTTTGCCAGACCCCAGGGAACTCCACAGGATGGTTTCGCGCAGGTTTCGCGCAGTTGGGAACTCCACAGGATGGTTTCGCGCAGGTTTCGCGCAGTTGGGAACTCCACAGGATGGTTTCGCGCAGGTTTCGCGCAGTTGGGAACTCCACAGGATGGTTTCGCGCAGGTTCCGCGCAGTTGGGAACTCCACAGGATGGTTTCGCGTAGTTTAGGCGCAGTTGGGAACTTCACAGGATGGTTTCGCGTAGTTTAGGCGCAGTTGAAGTTATTTGTTTAAATTATAACATTTTTATGACATGCTTTTTTTAATTAAATGTTTCTTCTTTTTTCAAATAGTATTGGCTCTCTTTCAGTTACCTTAACTATTATTTCTTATTATTTCATTTTATTTTATTTTTCAATATTTTATTTACTGTTAAATTTCTTATTATATTATTTATTATCTTTTTTTTCTTTTTTATTTATTGGTCGCTGAAGCAGGGGGGCCTTCTTTCAGGCCTGTCCCCTGGTGAGACAGCCTGAGGGGGTTTGGCTTTCTTTCAAACCTGTTTTTGGTTACTTTTCTTCCTTGTGGCTTTCTCTCAAGCCAAGTTTTTGTGCATGCCAATTTCTTCCCTGTGGCTTTCTTTCAAGCCTCACAGGTCAGAAGCATCCACCTCTTTCTCTCTTTTTTCTTTTCCCTCCTCCTGCCCCTCCTCCTCCTCCTTGACCACTTTCTTCCTTTCCTTTCGCTTCTTGGCTGCTTTCCCCTCCTCCATATCCTTGTCATCTTCCTTCTCCTTCTCCTTGGGCTTCTCTTCCTTTTGGGGCTTCTTCTCCTTCTTTGCAGCTTCCTTTTCCTTGGAAACCTTTTTCTCCTTTCGCTCCTCCTCCTCCTTTGCAGCTTTCTTTTCCTTGTCCTTGGGGTCCTTTTTCTTTGGCTGCTCCTCCTCCTTTTCCTCTTTCTCCTCCTCCTCCTCCTGCCAGTCTGGCTGCTCCTCCTCCACAAATACCTCCTCCTCTTCACTGTATTCATATGAATAAGAAGAGGAGGAGGATCTGCCGGCTTTTTGTTTAGGCCTTCTTTCAGGCCTGCTGCTGCTGCTGTCCTTCCTTTTTGGCCTTCTTTCAGGCCTGGCCCCTGGCCCTTCCTGCAGGACAACCCCTCTGGCAGGGCTGGGGCTCATCTCCTGCTTGCTGAGCCATGCAGCCTTCTCTTCCAAGAAGGCTGCCTTCTCTTCCAGCAACTGCTTTCTTTCAAGCATTAGTTGCTCCTCCTCCTCCTTCACCTCCTTCTCCCTCTCCTTGATCATCCTCCATTTCCTGCTCCCTTCATGCAAAGGCTGAACCTTGTCTTCCTTAAAGCCTTCTTTCAGGCCCTTCTCTTTCCTGGCTTGGACTTCAGGGTCTCTGGCCCTCAAAGCCTTTCTCGCTTCCCTTCCCCTCTTGCCCCTGGCTTCTTGCCTGAAAGGGTCCCAATCCTCCTCCCCTGGTCGATGCTCAGGGACAAAAGCTGGCCTTCTTTCAGGCCTGCTGCTGCTTGCACCTGACCCCTTTTCTTTGGCCTTGGCTTTGCCTTTGCTTTTCCCTTTTTGGCCTTCTTGCAGGCCTTCCCTGGCTGCCTCTGCAGGGCTTGGGCCAAAGAGGCGGCCCTGTGTGCTTCTGGGAGCCTCCTCCTCCTGTCTCCTCTGCCCCCTGCGCAGGGAGTTGTCAGAGGATGATTCCTCCTCCTCATCCCTGTCCCTCCACCCTATCAGGCTCCCTTTCCCAGCCAGTCCAGGTGTCGCCATCATCCCAATCCTTTTCATGACCCCAGGGCACATAGCCAGCATAAGCTCGGCCTACCCACCAGGTCATGTGGTTTCAGATGGCCTTCTTGCAGGCCTTGAGCTGGAAGATTTGCAAGTGATTGAATTGCTGGGCCTTCTTGCAGGCCTTAAGTTGAAGCGCGCTTAGAGGTTGAAAGGTGCCCCCCCACCTATCTTCGGTTTTGAGGCTCAAAAGGCTGCAGGCAACAAACAGATTGCTTTCGCCTACTATGTTAAACCCTTTTTGGTGAACATAACACCCCTGGAACACTCAGGTCATAACCTAAGTACAAAAAGAATGACAACGAAAACGGTGAGGTTTTTCTTTAAATTTCGTTGGCTATCCCCTGCCCCACAAAAACAAACACTTTACCCAAACCCCAAACCACAATTTTTTTTGGCCAAGAAAAAAGTCCTGGCCATGTGCTTTGCACATGGCTGCGGCCTGAACCCTCCTAGTGGCCTTCTTTCAGGCCTTGCCCTGTTAGAAAGGTGTATGCCTTCTTTCAGGCATTCAATCTACATTTTTGACTAAATCGTCTCTTTTTTCTTTCATGTTTTCCTTTGTTATGTCCTCCTCCATGGCCACCTTTTCCAGCTCCAAAATCACAGCGTGATGCCCACCTGGGAAAATCTTTCCCATTCTTTTGGTGCAGCCAATGATGAGCTTCCAATCTCTTCCAAAAAGGCCCATGAGATAGGCTTGGTCCTTGCCCATGACTTTTTTCACTGCTGACCATGGCCTTCTTTCAGGCCTTGGCCCTTCTGCTGCCACCAATGGTTCTGGCTGTGGTGCTGCTTCTTTTTTTGGTCCTTGCTTCTCTGTGGGCCTTCTTTCAGGCCTTAAGCTTTTTGCCTTGGGCAAGGAAGCTTTCTTCGAAGCTGGCTTTTTTTTGCATTCTTTGCAGGCTGGCTTTTTTTGGATTTCTGACCTTCTTTCAAGCCCTGGTCTGCTCTCAACCAACTCTTGGGCTGCCTCTTGTGCAGCTTTATCCAGCTGCTCCTTGCAGCTTACCCTCATTTTTTCCAGAATTGTCATGTTTCTGGAAAAGCAATCTTTCACTTCTTCTTCTTCTTTTGCAGCCTTTGGAGAATTGAGAATGGCTGGCCAGCCATGGGAGTCCACAGAAACATCTGAAACTTGTAGTTTCAAAGTTCTGGCCTTCTTGCAGGCCTGCTCCTCGGGTTCTTTCAAAGAAGCAGAGCTGGAACTTCCTTGGCCACCAGTCTCTGCAGCTTTCGCAGAAGAAGTCTCCTTGGCAGCTTTGGCCTTCTTGCAGGCCTGGTCATCCTCAGGACCTGGGGCTGCTTTCTTGCAAGCATCTGGCAAATCCACAATTTCAAGAATGGATTGCCTTTCAGCCCCTGTAGCTCCCTGCAGGCACTGCCTTAGTTTCGAAGAGTCTCTTTTCAGTCTTCTCACATGGCTGAGCAAGCAGACAAATTGACTTGCAAGCTTGCCTGCCCACAGGTCATCCTTCCACTCACTGTCGTTGTGAGCGTACCCATATTTGAGGATGCACTGCTTCAACTGCCCAGAGGGAATTTCTCCTTCTGAGATTTTGTAGAACTCCTTGACATACTTTGCATTGTGGTGCAAACCTGCAGAGCTCACAGCTGTGCTTACACTTTTCTCCTGATAGTCACCAAGTTTAAAAGCATCAGCACCTTGGGTGGCCACAGCTGTCTCAAAATTTTTTCGCAAAGCATCCAAGTCCACTGGTGGCACCAATGACCTGCGTGCTCCACCCTTGGATGTCATGGCTTTCTTTCAAGCCCTAGCAAGCTGAAAATCCTCAGATTCAAATCCCTTGAAGATGATTGATCTTTCAAGCCCACAACACACCAGCTGAAACCCCAAAACTTTGAAGAATGGCCTTCTTTCAGGCCCAGACCAGGCAATGAGTTTAAACCTGCTATAAGCAAAAACAGCTCTGGCACATATAAGTATGAAATAGAAGCTTGCGCGTTGTGAATGCCTCTGATGGCCCCCTACATGCTTGAAAAATGGATCTGACAATTGTAGCTGAAGACTGATGATGGTCTTGACTTGCTGATGATACTACTATATGATATTGATCATGCTATTGATCGATATTGATTGGAAATATTGATCTTTTCTTTCAATCCTCGATATTGAAAAACATATTTTCCTGGTATTGAAAAAAATCATTTTCAATATTATTGATCAGGATTGATCAGGATTGATTTTTTTCAATATCGGATCCTCAGGGTAATGCGAGAGTCAAAAGATCCACGTACTACTGCAGAAAGGCTACGGATGTTTTGGCTCAGTGTAGCGGCTCTATATTCTTCTCTTTTGTGGACGCGGTGACCGGTTTCAACCAAATAGAGAACACTCGAAGGGCCATGGAAGTCCTGGCCATCGTGGCCCGATCAGGCAAGTTTCTGCCAGTGTGCTTGACGTTCGGACCCATCAATGGGCCGGATGATTTCTGCTACGTTGTGGACAGGGCTTATGAGCCAGGTCGGGGCCGGAACAACGGTTCGCAAAAGAGTGGATTGCTTACGTTGACGACCTTACGGTCAGGACCGGTAGAGTTGTTGACGGAGTTATGATGTCTGATGAAGAACACGATGCCGAGATCAAGGAAGCCATGAAACGAACGCCAGTCGTAGTCGGCCAGCCGGCCCCAGAAGCCTTGGAAGCTCTAGGTGTGAGGCCGGACGGGCTGAGTGTCGCCAAGTCGAAGCACGATGAAAAAGAGTCGGATCACAACCACCCGACTCGCCCGCGGTCCGAAAGGGTGTTTCACTCTAGGATGCGGGAGCAGGGTTCTAACCACTGGGGTAAGAGGTTTCCTCTAAATGTAGCATGGGTAGCGTTAGGTTCCCCCTTACTGGGTTAATATGGGGTTGTTTTCCGCAGCCGTTTGGCTTTGGGCGCGCGGCCGGGTTTTGGCTGGGTCGGTGTGTTCAGGCTTTTGCGGCTAGAAGCGCGAGCAAGGACTTGAGGACCTTCGCTAGCTTCGCGGGACAGGTCTGCGTTTCGCGACCTGTCCGCGTGCTTCGGACTATGGGCGGCGGGGGAGGCCGCCGCAACAAAGGCTGGGGAAAGCAGAAGGGAAAGCAAGCCCAGAGAGATCCCCGCCACAACTGGGACGACTTGGAGTTCCTCATGGTCAAGGCCCTTAGGCACGGGAGCTGCCGATCGAAGTACGGCGTCCACAAGTTGCGAGGGAAACTCCAGCAGGATGGCTGGGTGGAAGTCCGTGAAGTCGCAAGGGCTTTCGAAGTCCAAGAAAAGGATATCGTCGACCTAGTGGCCTGGGTGGAAAGCGATGGTCGGAAGAAACGGCGGGCAGAGCTGAGCAGAGATGGGAAGTTCATCCGCGCCGGCCAGGGGCATTCCGCTGACAGCGGGCTTACCCGCGAAGACTTCAATGACGATCAGGATCTGCCGTTTGATGACGACACCGTTCTCGTTCATGGAACGTTCCGGGATCGGGTAGTCTTGATCGGCTATGATGGCCTGAAAGCAGGCGGAGGTGGAGACATGACGGTCAACAGGCTGTTCTGTCATTGGGCGGCAAATGCAATTGGCAAGGAAGGGCAAAAGTCAGGGGTCAGGAGCGGCACAGACGTCGCTGCCATAACCACAGTGGGAACGTTACGAGCGCACCGAATCGGAATGCGACTCGGTGGTGACAATGTCGTCCTGACCGATGATGTGCCAAAGCAGTGTATCCTCCGCATTAGTGTCTTTGACAGTGCGCTAGGAAAAGAGGGCGAGGTTCTCTGGACGCGAGACCGTGGGTTCACGCCTGCAGAGCTGCCCACAAGTGACTCTGAATCGAGTTTGTCGATCAGGGTCATACGTGGTCCCGCGCAGAGCGCTCCAGTGGCTGGAGAAGGGGCCGCGTCGTCATCTGCTTGCATGTGAAGTGAAGCAGGAGACTGGTGAAGTAAAGCAAGAGACCTCGACGGCGGTGAAGGAAGAAGAGTCTGCTTCCTCAGGAGGGGAGGAGTCCACTTCATCGTCCAGCAGTAGCACTGATGAGGAGATTACTGTGGAAGAAGAGCCCCCTGCCAGTGCAAAGAAGGAAGTCGCCTCTCCGGAAAGTGGCGCAAAAAAGGAGGCCGCCTCAAGCACTAGCTCTATGGAAGAAATCGAAGTCGAAGAAGGGCCATCGCGGGCCGGGTCGGCGTTTTCGCGACCTGGCCGCGAGGAGGACCTGCCGCGGGCCGGGTCTGCGTTTCCGCGATCTGGCCGCGGAATCCTCCCGGAGAACAAGGATGAGACACCCGCGAATAAACTGCGCGGGGAGATGACGGCTGAAGAGCTCCGCGAAGTGTGGGCCGAGCCCCGACGGCATCCGGGCCAACGGCTCATAGAGACGACTCTGGCTGCTGCAGCTACTTCAGAGCTGACCTACCAGTATGGGAGTGCCGGGGGACTGACCAGTCTGGTCGAAAAGCAGCAGGAGCGTCCGACAGCGGGCGGAGAAGATGAGCTCCAACGCCGCCTCCGTGTGATAGCCGGTAGCGCGACGGTGTCTGCGGCCGTGCGCAAAAGATCAGGCAGAGATGAGGCAGCCGGTGAGGCGCAAGACTATGGCCGGGACGTTGCCGACGCTTCTGCCGAAACCAGTGCACGGCTTGCGGCGGCAAGAGCTTCGTGCCCAACGCGCGCACCCGTGCCTAACGCCGACAGCCGGTTTGCCGCGGGACTTCGGGCCGAAGAACCGGTCCGGAAACTCAAGAAGCAGTTGAGGTCGCGGCTCCGAGCAAAGGACCACCGGAAGGGAGTCCAGCTGGGAGATGCCCAGCGCAGGCTGGCCGCACCGGCTGCCGCGGCTCCAAGGTTAGCAGTCGGGGCCGCGTGGAATATAGATGATGGATTAGGTGAACTCACCTACAAGGCAGGAAGTTGGGTCTGCAGGCTCTGCGGGACAGTTAGTCCTCCCGATGCTAATGAATGCGTCGGTTGGGTCAGCGGGTCGCAGTGCACTGGCACATACGACCGCGACTGCCGGCGTCTTGCGTCGGCTCGCCCCGCTCAGTCCGCATTGCCTGCCGCAGAGAAAAGAAAAGCCAAGAGAGAAGCGGGAGTAACAAAGATCGAACAGATCCTTAAGGAGAAGTCATGGGACTGTGATCACTGTGGAAAAGGGAACCTGTCCTTCAGGTTTAAGTGCTATAAATGCAGTTATCCCCGTCCTTCTCAAGAGGATTCCTCGGAGGAGGAAGTTCGCCAGGAGTCGGAGGCCGTGAGGAAGGCCAACGAAGAGTTTCTGGCTCAGAAAAAGGCGCACAAACTCCGCGGCCACCGCAAGCGAGCCGGGAGGCGCCACAAGAGCGAGGGCCATAAGAAAAGGGAGAGGGCCGGGTCTGCTGGGTCAGCGGCGGGGCTTGCGTTTCGCAGCCCTCGCGCGACCAGGAGGAAGAGATCGACCAAGAAGCGCCGGCGCTCTGGTTGGTCTGTGTCGCGGAAGGCTCGCAACAAGAAGGCCCATGCGGACAATGGCAATGGGCTATCGGCCAACAAGCTAGGGTTGGTCATAGCCGCCTTTTTGGCCCCGGTTGTGCGAAAGGTTCAGATTGAGATAGAAGAAATTGTGGAGACCAGTTCGGAAGCGTTCCAAGTGGTGATCGCGGAAGGTGGAGAGGAAGTAGCATCCTTCGTTGAAACTGGTTTTAGGATCGGAAAGGTCGTGCTTGCCGTTTTGGCATGTTGGTGGGTATCTCGAAAAATGGCAAATGCCTGGGTCCATATGACCAATGGCAACTCTATGGAGCCCCGGCTGCTGAGCTTCGATGGTACCTCTTCGACCTGGCAAGTGAGAGGAACGAAGAAAGATCATAGAGTCCGAGTCAGTGGCAACAGCTCTGGTTGCGCTTGCCGCCAATACTTGGCCTCTGGGACGTGCGACCATGTGGCGTCCGCAGTGGCGGCCCATCGGAAGATGGTCGGCGCCGGGTCATCCTCGAGTACTGCTGCTCGTGGCATCGCGGCAATGGGCGGAAGTGAGGATCGGCCAAGGAAGTCCATGGGTCTCGGCTTGGGGAGCTGTTTCCAAGGGCTTGTGGAAAAGGCGAAGACCCTGAAGGGCACAGAAGCTCCTCCGCAGACAAATGCGATTGAGGACGCCCAAGACTTCAAAAGAAAGGTCATCAAGGAGTCCCTGAGTTTGGACAGCGGTCGAGGGAGCAACGTGGATGAGCCAACGACAGCTCTTGAAGCTGGATCAGTTGCCGTTCCCCGACCTAAGGCCTTGAAGGATAAGGCTGAGAGCGATGATATGGACCGATGCAGGGTCAAGTTCCTGCGTGACGCTGAAACCTTTGACTGGCTCGTCCAAGTCTTGGAGTCCGTGGGGAAGGGCGGCCGTGTGCTGGTTCGGGCTTACTCTTTTGATCAGCCAGATGTGATCAATAGCCTGAAACAAGCAACCGAGAGGGGTTGCCTGACGATGGTCGTCGCAGATCGCTCGCAAGCCGCTGGAAAGACCAAGACGCAGCTCCAGATGCTGAAGGAACTGAGATCGTCTGGTGTGCGAGTCAGGCTGACGGAAGGACTCAATGTCAGTCAGGCCTATGAACGGGACAATAGGTCCGTGAGGCTGGGGCGCAAATTGCGCGGCCTACAGCACGGGAAGTCTGCGTATGTGCAGACCGACCGGGAGGATCGGCGCTCTCCGGTTCAGTTGGTCGTGGGGAGCTGCAATCTTACGACCTCATCGAAGGCCAACTATGAGGCTGGGGTGGCGCTCGAGATCTCTCAGGAGAGTGAAACAGCCAAGAAGTGGCTGCGCGCCTTCGAGGAAATCTATGAAGGAGGGATCACGATCGAAGATCACGAAGGCGCGGCATAAAGAGGCGAGGGACGTGCCCTGCCTCGCGGCTGGTGCCCGCGATTCGCGGCATCAGCGCGGGCAGCCTAAGCTGAGGGGCGAGTGTGGTATGCCATTAGATGTAGCTTAGGTCTGCCCCGTAGTTTTTCGTGTTGCATGTTGTACAGTTGTTTCACTTCTATTTTGGCTCAAGTTGCGCCGCAAGGGTTGCGCGACTTGGTTGGCTAGGAGTAGCGAAC